>SNQJ01S0045482.1:15132-28519 GCA_010110895.2 Picea sitchensis
CTATCCATTTCTCTTAGTTCATTCAATATTTAGATCTAGGGAAAGAGTAGTATTCTGTTACGGTTTGTTCCAGATCCAGGTGGATCTGGGGAGATTGGTCTGTGTCCGCACTCACAAATTTATCCATAAACACTCTTGGATTCAAATTTCAAGGAAGCTGAAAGAAATTATAACAATACTATAATCAAACATTTATCATAATACAGTTACAACAATCCGTGTGAATCAATCAAACATGAACTCTCTCAGTATCAGAGGCAAATAAGATGGAGAAGAAGATGACTTTCATTAAATAAGATATCTCAAAAACAAATACATAACCAGAGAACTAATGTTCTTCATAAAAGTTTACAATACGGGAGCACTGCTCAACCATCCCCCCTTTACAAAATATCAAAACTGAGTATATATACTCAAAATTGTTGCAACTACCAGAAATGTGATCAGATCACTGCTTTCAAAGCCTTCAGTCGACGCCCTCTCTATTAGGTTGTGCAGACCTCATTATGTCAGACGCGAGCCAGGCATAGTTATGTGCTTTACAGGAAAAATTGTCCATAAGGAAGCTTCAGATCGTAAGTGTGCCTTCATGGTCGCTCTTAGCCAACTTTCCATTTATGGAGTTAGTTTAAGTTTCAACCACCAACTCTGTGTCCATTAACTGATATATCCTCGGGATCGAGACCGTGCCATGTAACCAAGGGATGAATACTTGCTGCGATTAAATGCGATGCTAAATGAACATACGAACACGGGGCCATTGGTCTGATCAAGATCTGTGGCTGGGGAGATCCTGCTATTTGAGGTGCAGCCGTTGAAGTTTACCCGTTCACCAAGTTTGGGATACATAAGACCTTGCGTCGAGATGGTGCCAAATTTGGCACTTTAAGAGCCTTGGACACGGAGCAGAGGATGAGTGCCATGTGACTTTGGCCTTGCTCCAATGTGACCCCCGACTACGACCCTACGCAATTGCGCGATTGCGGGAGCGACCAAGAGTGGTTTGAAAGAAAACTGTTTTTGTCCCCGCAATTCACCATGAACCGCCACACATCCCTTTCTAAAAACCATGGTTCCGATTGCGGCCCACCCTTGAAATTTTAAAATGTGCGCACCTTCCGACCCCGCAATGGAGCGTGACCATTGATATTGTGATATAAGATGAGGCTTCTTGATCAATGACCTAGCTCTGGTGCTTTAGATTGATGGATCTAATCTTCCCTCTTCGACTCGATGACCGAGATCCACTTTGGGTCTCCGGGACTTCGGGACTTCGACCACTTTGAGACTTCGACACTTTTGAATGTGAAACATGAGGAATTTCCCGGGGCAAAAATTTCCGAAGTGAGAGATGGGCTGCCACATTTCCTTACTGACGGATGGTCCAGATTAACTTCGGAACTTCGGGCTTCGGCCCTTCGGAAGTTTTACACACTTCCCACTTCAAACCTCCCGAAGCTCATTTCCCCGAACACTTGGATTGGACGCCACATGTTCCCTTCAAGATCAACGACTCATGCTCACTTTAGGTATTTTTGCTCTGGCATTATACTTTGTGCGATTTTGGACTCCCGAATGCCTGCGAACCACTGATTTGAACTGGCTGATTGGATCTCCGTCGTTCAAAAATAAAGTTGCCTACCGCTTGTGCTTCAAGCCCGAAATGGACTGTTAGGAAAGATGCGCTTTGTGTTCATGGTTGTGGCCTGCACGATCAAGGGTTTGGACAGCTGGTTGTGGGTTTGGGACGACAGAAGGATCAGTGACAGAGGCCAAGGAGATGAGTTCTCGATCAAAAAGGGGCAAACAAAAAATGACTTTGCCGACTGAAGGGGAAAAATTAAGACTTGGTCTGTGAAAATGATAGAGACAGGGAAACATTACAGACTTAGGTAGAAACCACAAACCTACAGGACTCTAACAAGTTCATGTGATAACACAACTAATCCACTCACATGGATACAAAACCATCACCAAACCATGTACATCAATCATCAACCATGTACATCAACTTGTAGGTTGTATCAACCATGCACATCATCTTGTACCATACCATGCATCAACCATGTACCATACCAAGTACATCAACCATGTACATCAACCTATAACATACCAGACATCAACCATATACCATACCATGTACATCAACCATGTACCATATCACGTACATCAACCATGTATAGAACCTGTACCATCTCATGCATTAACCATATACCATATCATTCATGATATGTCTCAATCATGTCATACACCATTTACCATAAGATATCATCAATGAAGTGCCAAGATAACCAAGATACCATTATAGACAATATGTGCTACTAATCAATGTACCATAACATCACTAAGGTGTACTTCAACATGTACCAACATCATCAAAATATGCACCTCATACCTGTACCATACCATATACTAATGCCTCAACAAGATATCAAAGGCATGACCATCACATCATCAACATGTAACCAATATGTACCTCAAACCATGTGTTAGTGCTAGAAGTTGCCCCTAGACTGCTATAGGTTCAAGCCTAGTGCATCTTAGTTATTGCAATGATTTTATAAATAAGGATGTGTTTTGGGTTTTGAAAGAAGGTGGATCGGGTAGATTGAAAGAGAAATAACAAGAGTAACAAAATAAATGCAGATTAGTTAAAACACCATTGGGCATGGAGTCAAGTAAACACCCTATTGATCGAAGACAATCAAATTGCATATCAGATAAGAAATTTATATGAAAATGGGTAGAAGATTATGGAATAAACAAAAAGTAGAATACCCATCAAACCAATATTCTCTTTGTCAAATGAATGAAACAGTACTTGAAACAAAACACACAAATAGTAGGCAGTCACAAAAAAATATTTACCGCTCGAGAATATATTATCTGTGGGCAGCCATTGATTCTCAATGTCTGCAATTCGTTCAAGGAAGATGAAAACAGAGTGAAAAATAAGGGAAATCACAATCTGATAAAAACAATTGTCATAGATCTTCAATGTCATAAGCGATCACAGAATAAGATGCCCTCAGGCTTACAATAACACATACTGGTTGGCTATCTCATCAAATTCTTCTCAAGCCTCCTCCTCCGACGATAGATTTTTTTATGCTATTATAAACAACACAAATCTTTCTAGTTTTTAGGGATTACAATCTTATCATTAAACTAAAACTAGCATAAATATTTGATTCGGCTATAGGAGATTTGGAAAATCTAGAATCAAATACCCCTTCCAACCTAGATCTTATACCCAAATCTGATTCTATCAATTGATTGCTTAATTCATGCCTTGAAGAATGGGATTTTCCCCTAAACATATGGATCTTCAAACTAGACTGCTGCCAGATGTGCTCTGTCACCATTAATAATTTTCCACCTTTATATTTGAAGGTTTAAAATCTACCTAAATATGCTCTGTAGAATTCCTGGAGATTTGTAATTGACTCTTTGACTAATGATATTATGCCTTCAATCTTTCACTTTCAAATCTGGAAATGATTCGATGTTTGTTAACCATAAATGAAACTCCAACCATCCAAAAGATAACCTGGCATTTTGAGCATACTTTTCTTTTCCTGTGGGATTTTTCATGGGCACTATCTTTCACTGCACTCGACACTTGGGTGCTCTGTAATTTACCCTATTGACTGGTGGTTTCACAATGTCCTTTCTCTCCACATTCTGCACATGCCAGCACAAGCCACAACTTTCCTTCACGCATGCGACCTCAGTGCCACGGTGACCAGTACGCCCCTTCACAATGAATTATTGTAACTTTCACATAGCAATAACAAGAGGAAAAGGATGGATCTTTCACGAGCTCTTTGGATGCAATAAACAGTTGTTGGCGCATCCTTTGAACGTTTGTCATTTGACTCTACACCCTCGGGCGACCTCCATCGATACTTGGATATGTTTCATGGTTTTGATATGGCATCTGGATGATCAACGAATGTGTATACATTGGTGAACCCAACGCTGAGCACTTTACACCTCCTTTGACTGCTTGATTTCACGTTGATCGAATTGTTAGAAAATACCATTCAAATGAAGATTGACCTCTTAATTTGATGAATCCCTTTCCATCTGTCATCTTTGAATGCTCAAAATAAAATCCTGAGAGATTAAAGGACTTGCGACCTGCTTGGAAATTTGTGCTTTCTCATCCATTGGCCCTCTCATATAATGTGTGATGCAATGGGGAATTACCACAAGGGTTTTCCATGTTTCCAGACCAATTTTAACATTCACAGAACCTGGATTGATGACTACCATATGGATTCCTTTTCGGAAACCAGCTGAGGTACCACCATTTTCAAGTAATCCATCCTACTGAAGGAGTGAAGTCTCCAGTGACGTAATATGATTCATCAAGGGAAATTCTTAGAGCCTCATAACCACATATAAAACTTCTGAAAGTATGAGCATAATCATTTATTTCATCATCTCCAAATCCATTAACTTCATCCATGCCTTCATGTTTTTATTCATTCATATTTACACCAGCTTGGTCATGTACATCAATTCCCATAACACGAGAATTTGAATATTGTTGTTCTCTGACATGTGTCCATGGAAATATTGTCTTCTTCATTCATCTTTGTTGATATAAGACTTCTCATCCAAGCTCCTTACTCGATCTATCCTTTCCATGAAAAATGGGCGAAGACATTTGACTTCAGTTTCATACTTTGCTCCATCTGATACCTTACAAGATTCTCATCAACCAACACTTCAGTGGCACTAAACCCTTGGTCCCCCGCAACAAGCATTCTTATATCCTCTTCCACATGTAGCAATCCATTGGATGAGGAAACTTGGATTTCAGGAGTGAGCTTTTGTTGTTTGCATCTTGTGTACACATTATCAGTTCTTCATGCATATCCCTTGATCTCTCACATACATGTCCTTCGTCTAAATGTGGACTACTAGACCGTTCCTGCATTTTATGTATGTAACCCTCTACCATATCCTTTGCCTCAGAGGACATCACTGGGGAAGAATTTGGGTTGTCTCCTTTCTTCTCACTCTCAACAACAAGTTTTGATAACACACACTCATATTCCTGTCCATGCAAAAGGGTTTTCAATACTCTCCCCAGAGGTGGTTTCTGATCTTCAAACTTTTCCATAGCTGTCTAAAAACCTGACCTTGAAAATTCTTCCTCCCAAATTAGTATAAGTGATTGAACCATTTCAATTCTTGTCCAGCTTGGGAAAATGAAGTATGCAATAGTTAATGATCATTCAATATTTCATCTACATTTGTATCTCCCTCAAGATGACAAGTACTTTGTCTCTTAAGTGATTTTCCTTGGAATGGAGAACCTTCTGTATAATTGGAACAACACTTTTCAGTGCTACAGGAATAACCCCATTCCTGCAACAAGGAGAAACTTGAATATTTAGTATCTGGATACTAATACCATGTATCATACCATCACCAAGACATGCACCTCATACATGTACCACCATATACCAAGTGTGTACCTAAACCATATACCAACAACACAAACATGTGTTTCTATCATATGCACAAATCACCATACAATGCCTCAAGCATGTGCCATATCACCAAGATATATCAATCAAATCATGCATATAAACATACCTCAAAACCTGTAACTGACAGGGTGCTTCAAATCGCAGACAAACAAACCAACCTGGGCATCAACAACCTGGTACAAGCATTTTTCACCAATTATGTCTTGTCCTCGTGGGACTAAGACCTGATGTCACACGAGGCCTCGCGTGACATGCACTAAGAAACCCATAGGGATGCCTCATGGGACACTAGCTCTCTGACCTGTAGGGGTCAACCAAACTAGGGTTTTCTCAGAAAAACCTGCTCTTATCTGCAATCATGAAACTCCCACACTTCTCCCTCTTTCAGTGCCTCATATTTCGCCATCACAAACTCGCCAAAAGATCATTTACACACATAGAAGATATTTAATAGAATGTATATGTGAATGTACTTATGAGAGACTTCTTGAGGTGTATATATACTTTTTCCATGTAACCTCTTTCCTTAACTTTAGGGATTCTTGAACTTTCTTGTTACAACCACTTTACCCTTTCATTAATGACTCGTAACTAATTAAGGGCTTCTTAACCCTTTTTCAGGGCTTCCAACATCATGAGGGAATATCTCCCTAACCGTGAAGAACCACATGGTGTACTTGTACCACCTACCATTGGAAACAAAATGAAAAGGAATATCTATATATGAGTGTGTTACCTACATTTACGCTGTCCTTCATGTCCTTATTCCTCAAACCACTTCTGGATTCATGACCACACCTATGGGTTTCTTGTATACTTCTTCAAAGTGTCTTCCTATGAGGGCCATTCTTAGAGATACACCTTAAGGGAACCACTTTGGAGACTTCTCCAAATACACCCATCACATCTGTTGAAATCAATGACAACCCCTTCTTGTTGACATCAATGAAAACCAACTGTCCAACAACATCAGTGACAACAAATTGTACAACAACCCTGAAATATTTAAATCCAAACCAATATAAACAAAACAAACCCACCACACTTCTATTGGATCATTTGCTAGTCCATGTCAAATAGGTGACTCATATTGCTTGTCATTTCATAAACAAAAAGTTTCTAATACTCATATATGGGTCACCTAATTGTGCATTCGAGATTTTAATTTTCATAAATATAATCTAAGTGGGGAAGTTAACTATGTACTTCCCCACCTATGGTCTGAACCAAAATCAATTTAAGTTCATGTGGATGGTAAATTGTAAATTCAATCATCCCATATGTTAATGAATGCATTCATAACAATATATTTTGATGAATTGAAGGGTTAATTTAATTTATTGAAACATCAAATACATGTTTCATATTAACTAATTTTATTTAAAAGTTGAGGGAGTCTGTGGAAGTTGGTTTTCATTTTGTTTCTTAAGAAAACAAAATATCTAGGGAAAATAAACTTCAATATATAATTATGGAGGTTAATATAGCAAATTTTTACACTTTCTACATTTTCTGGTAATGCATCTATGATATGGTGGATTTTCATTAGGTTTGTGATCTAACCACTACACGAGTGATGGCCTAGGAATCACCCAATTTATGAAATCTCTAGGTGGAATAACGAGAGGAACAATGAGTCCTATGGTTCCTCCAGTTTAGAATAGAGAAATCTTCCAACATAGAGTGAATCCTATTGTGAAATTCCAGGTGGAGCATCTACAAAGTGTGGCATGAGGCCAAGTGAAGGTGTTGGATCCCCATCAAGTTCCCAATCGAGTCTAGGAGCGTCTGTAGAGTGGAACACCATCCCAGGTCAAGATTTTGGAGGCCCGTCAGGTTTCGAAATGATTTTGGGAGCTTCTACAGAGTGGAGCACCAAGATAGGCCAAGACTTTGGAGGCTCGTTAGGTTCCCATTGAATCTGGAAGTGTATATATTGTGGATCACCTATCCAAGAAAAGGATTTTAAGTCTCACTAGGTTCGCAATAAAGTTTGGGAGTGTCTACAGAGTGGACCACCTGGTCAAGTCAATAATTTGGAGGCCTGTCGTGTTCCCAACCAAGTATGGGAGAATTTGCATAGTGGAGCCCACACCCAAAGTGGAACTCGAATGTAAACCGTGAAGTGAAGCTCATGGACGAGCCCTCTGTAGTCGCTCTGTCATGTCTGAACATAATACTCAATAGGTCAATGTGGGATGAAATATCATAAAATAGCGGCTTATAGTAAGTTAAAGACGCTGGTTATCCTTGGATATTCATATGTTATCATGCAATTCAATCTATGGGAGCATGCTTAAATTTACGTTTAATTTTGCATTGTCTTGTATGGTATTATGCATGAAAAATAAGCAGTGGTGAAGGAAGCCCCAAGGATTCATCCTCTTGCTCCCCTTTTTCTTCATTATGAATCTATAGAGTCCTATATCGTTTCAGCGTATGAAATCCCTACAAGAGGCGGTCACGAAGGGGAAACATAGCTCTACTCACAATTATGAGGGAAGATCTCGCTGATTTCCAAGAAATGGTTCAACAGATGACGAGTTTCCCCCTTGAAAATAGTAGCAAGGCATCCCCCTCTCTATTGAATCCACAACCACAGTGGCCCGATTGAATTGACAACAATATCAATCCCTCCATCCTTCCAACTCTTGCTTCTTCACCCTTTTGGTTCCATGTTGCCATAAACGACTTATTTGGTACTCGCCCCAATTACCTGCATCCAACAACCTTCTACAACATTTGAGAAGATAAGTTTTTCCATTCATTCGGTATTGCAACATCTATCTCACATATTAATTCCATCGGAATCGATAAGGCTAACAATTTACAAAGCTAGGTTAACGATTTCTCTCAAAGCAATTTATGGAATTAAGAAATGGTACACAATTTGCAAGTCTTGTAAGTTCTTCTTTATTATCTCGAGTCTTGGATTTTCAAAGTTTTTTGTGTAAATTTCACCTACATTATGTGGTTATGGAGGTAGATTTCTGTGAACCATTGATGCACAAGGGATTCAATTTTTCTTTTCTAACCAACTGGAAATTTGAAGTTTTTTTGGTGTTGAATGCTAAGGAACACAAAATTTGCTTCTGTATTGGTTTTGAATTTGAATCTCAACGTTAATGTAAAAACTTTTTAAATATAAAGATTATGTAACATACGACTTCTCTTATTATGGATGATAAGAATTTGACCAAGCGAGTATGCAACTGAAACTTGGAAAATATGAAATTTAGTCTTTGATATTGAGATTGTGGACACTTGCGTTCCCAGTGATGGACTTGGCACAAAATCTACATAGAATAAATATTAGCCTGTAAAGTACAAGCATCTGTATAATGTACAGTAAGAAATTGACCAAGTCAGTGTGCAACTACTACTTTTTTATTATAGAAAATTTGTCTTCGAGACGATCGGGCAAAGAGGATTCCCAAGGACTTAGCTGGGTATGTTGGTTGTGGAGATTTTGTTGTCGCAACTCCTTCATTTTTTTATTGGAGACTTCCCCATGGAATTCATGGCCCAGATTTAGACATGAGTGAGAAAGTTGGTATCTCAATAGAAAGAGTAGTTCCTCTTCTTGTATTTCCAACACCTCAGCTATTAGTGCAGGCACTATAGCCTCAATGCTTATAATTGAATGCTTGGTTGTCTCCAATTTGGAGAGTCTGCACTAGGTGGATAACTAACACTTGAAAAAATCCTTTCTAGTTCACTCACTTGGAACGGGGTGCCTTTGAAGCAGGGGAAAGAGAACACCGAAACAAATTGGAGTGGTTATGTTATTTAAATATCACAAGATTAGGTTTTTGGATGGAAAATTAATACTTCACAAGGTTAATATTCATCCCACACCTAGTCATATATTTCAACGATCATGTAACTTTTCAATAATCACAAATATGTGACCGGTGCTTTTGAGAGGAATAAAAGAGGAGGAAGATGCAATGGTTAAGAGGGTGAAGAGAAAAGGATGGAGGCAAACCAAAGGAAAATAATAACATCATAAACTAAACCAAAACTACAAAAAAACAAGGTAATAAAATATTGTAGAATATATGGAACATAAATATTTGAAAACTCATCACAAAAGATATTTTTCTACATTTATGAAAATTTCAATTTCAATTTCTTCAATCATACAAACAAAACATTTAAAAATTATAATAAATTGACAATAAATATTTTTAAACACTATATACATTTTAGACCCTCTCTCGTGTACAACAATAAGATATAGACTAATTATGCCGGAGGAATGTATGTAGGAATAACTTTTCTCCCAAACCTGTCAACCAGTTAAACCTTTTGTTTTTTCAACCACTGTTAACCTATCTGGCTTTCAAATAGTATAAATTCTTTTACTTTTATGGTATGACATTTTTTAAAACCAATGTTAACCTCTCCAACTGTCAAAGAGTATAAAGTTGTTATATTTTTTTATTTTATACTATTTCCCAGGATATATGTTTCTACTGTTGTTTTAATTGGTTCATGGACTTTGGATATGTTAGACGACCATGGATCCAATCCATCCCATCCACCTTCGTTTGTCCAATTTCTCATTTAGGAGTGCCATCTCTACACCACGTGTCCTTCCAGCAATGGGTTCATCGAAATCCAGATCATGTGAGTGAGTCGATAGAAGAAGAATGCTTGGAAGTCTATAGATGGAAATTAGATCAAAGTAGCTAAGTTATTACAACAAATGTGACCATTTATAAGTTTTCCCTCCTAAGATCACCATAATAAGCAGGTGTTCAAAAAGCAATCCTTATTCTCTTCTAGAGATCGTGTTGTCTTAATTTGCAGGAGATTTTTTGCAATATCTGCAACTGCTGTGTTTAGATTGTTGTCTTGGGATCGATATTGGGATGGATGGTGGCCAAACAGACGGCACCACCACCACCAGTAGCAGGCCCTCTTTGGCATCCTCGTCCTCTTTTATTTCCAAAGGAGTCTACAAGTTCACAACCACTAAACAGCCACCTCTCCTGGTTACCCCCAACCACGCTACTCCCACCCAACCTCTTTATCTTACCAACATCAACGACCCATTTTCATCAAGGGCTCGTGCCAATACACTTTTGTTTTATCCACCAGTATGTCGTGACATCTCCATGAATATTAATGGAAAGAATGATCAGGATCCAATCGAAGTTATTGGAGAGGCTCTGACCAAGATTTTGGTGGATTACTATCGCTTCTCTGGAAGATTAAGAAATGTCGATAATGACAAGATTATAATGGGATGCACTGGTGAAGGGGTTGTTCTTGTAGAGGCTGAAGCAGATATTTCCTTGGAATACTTTGGAGATCTCTCTTCACCTATTCTTCGTTCTCTTGACATTATAAATAATGCTCAAGCATCAGATCACCTCACAGACTCTCCACTTCTTCTGTGTCGGGTTGGTATTTTTGGTTTTCAATTAGTTAGGGGAAATCAATTTATCATGGCTGGGAAAACTGCAAATTTGAGGGTCTTCTTGAAAAACCGCTAGCTGAAGAAAATGCCTTTCTTTCCAAATCACAAGAATGCATAAAAACAATCAAGTCAACAGGAGATGCTCAGGCCCAACAAATTTTGGACTTTGTTTTAGATTGTTTGGTTTCACAGTGTAATATCCTTGATTCGGCTAGTCCACGAAATGTTGATAATCTACTATGTCTGTTGTCTAATCTAATACACTGGGGGTTTCTGGATGCATTTAAGCTATGGGTTTTAACATGCTTGGTGATTTTCACATGTGTGTATAGATAAATGAGTGTTTATAGCATATGAATAAGCATACATATAGTAAATGACACAACAGACTGCAAATCATATATTATGACGTTTCTACGAATTACAATGTCGTATGCGGCTAAATAAAATAAATCTCTCAACTAGATCAAATACAAAATGATATTAGATGGAATACAATAAGCAAACTAAAAAAAATGATACCCAGTAATAGAAGAAAGATGTTGGATCAATGGATAAGCTCTAGGATCTGCTGCAAGCTACGACAACTGCTGCAAGTCTGGAAAGTTCACCCTAGTGGCTAAACTCCTTGGATCTTCCTGGAAACTATCTCAAACAATGCGCCCTGACCTCATGCACACTCTTGGTAGCTAACCAACTGAAGATCGACCCTCTAACGATATGTACGGATCCCAGATGGATCCCCCTAGAGAAATGCACCCCAATTGCTGCTGGAAACTGTGACCTAGTGATTCCTCCATCGGAATCGACTGATAAGGGTCTCAAACTAAGCACCCTAAGCTCCTTTGAAATGGGTCATAAGGATTTCCATGGATTTTATATGACGATCTCTTGGGAATCCCAAATGTGTCCTCCCCAACTACCGCACCCTCAATGGCTGAGTAATGCACCCAAGATGATTTCTCCGTCGGAATCTGATGGGAAACCAGGCAATAGATGCGCCTCTCCCTCCTTTAAATTGGGTCGGAAGGGAATCCATGGATTCTCCTTGGCTGGGACAAGTCGACTCACTAAGTCTCCTCAGAAGTCGTGCCCTCACCCTGAATAAGTGTGCCCTTGGTGCTGCAACCCGTGTAACTGTTGGTAAAGATCGATGGAATATCTGTGTGATCTCCCCGGTGACTAGGGTGTGTCTCTCAACACCGAAATCAACCAATGGGTGTATTCCTCCTGGAACCCACAGAGCTCTCTCTCCTGAGATGCGCCTCTCTCGTCACTGACAAATCAAATTCTTCATAATGATGAATTAGGTCGCTTTACCCTTTCTTTATAGCCTCCCGAAACCCTAATTCGTTGTTGACCTATTTTTAGCTTATCTCTTCTATTTTTAAATCACTTTGACTTAAAATCATTTTTAGTCACTTTTATCTCAATGCCACTTTCGAATTATAACACCCTCAATTGAAGTGACCTCTAGTAAGCTTGTTTTCCCTTGTATGGCCCTGTCTATAGTCTAACAGGGTTGTTGAGACCATTAAACCTTCTCTGGAGATCCTATTTGGAAAGGGACATTACACACAAAAATTTGTAACATTTGAAGAGTCCCTCTCTTGGTCTAGACTAAAGTAATTAAGCCATTCCCTTTAATTTTCATAATTATAATTGTTTCTACATATCATTTTCATCTTGAATTGCAGCAATCTTAAATGAATTTTCACATTTATTTCTTATAGGATTAATTTGTATGGTTTGTGGTTTGATCTATTAATTAATTGACTTCATATATTGAGTATTGCTGAAGTATTTCGACATCCCCCAACTAGCCGACTGCAGTCTTCCCAGATTCTCATCATGTGCTCATCATCCTATAGTCAAAGGCTTCCATAGGAAAATAATGGGATTCCATGAATGTGAAAAGATATACACTTTCTTCATGGTCCCTATGAAATCGACGTTTTCACAGTCTTATTCAAATTGGCATTTTCTCCCTCAACGATTCGTACCAACCAAATGACTTTGAACAATGAAATGGACATTGATTGAAAGGCTATTTTCTACATTTTTTGGTTTGAAAACTGAAAATTCAAATTTCAAATAGTAAAACATTACGTAAGTATTATAAAGTTATTAAGTTAATTGATCAGTGTAGGTATGGTTTAGAAATCAATTCAGTGGCATTTTTCCCCTTTATTAAGCGTGCCAACCAAATTACTTTGAACGATAAAATAAAACAAGGCTGCATGGCAGCTGAGTCCCTACCAAGGAGGTTAGAAAGTAAATTTTAAAAAATCGGGTCAAAGTGTAAATGAAATGAAGTGTTTGGTGCAAAATGTATATGAGGGAAATGTTGTGTGCAAGGTGCATATTTTGGAAGATGGGGCAAAAGTAAATGACGGTTGGCAGGCCGAGCACCATCTAATTTTGGAAAGTATATAGCAAACATTTTTTTTTT
>SNQJ01S0045482.1:47281-64241 GCA_010110895.2 Picea sitchensis
AAACACACAAGGAACATGTGACTACAAATAAACAAACATTCTTACTTGCAAATTGCAAACTAAACAACAAAGAAGGAATACAAAATGAAACCATCGCATCAAAACTTACTTCGAAACGATGAAATGCGGAAGCACATCTCAAATCACCAGCGAAACAACAACAAGCAGCAACCGAGAAACCAACGAACAAGAACCACTTACCGAACTATAAACAATGTATGTAGCCTCAACGATTACAAGGATGAAGCATACAATGGCAGCAACCAACAAACCATCGAAGAATAAGTAGTCACTGAACCAGTAAAAAATGTATGTAGCTTCAATGGCAGAACAAGGACGAAACATACGATGGCTATTGAACTGGCGGTAGACAATCAAGTGTAAATTCACTGTAACTGTATAGAAAATTTCGAGGAAAAATGTACTCCGAGAACCGTATTTACATAAACATTTAAGACTCTCAGGCTGTCTAAGCACCTCACCAAATGCAAACTTTTAAGCTGTCAGGGGTGTTGCAGAACATCGCGTCATGTGAACATTTATGCAATCAGTCCTATTGATGCATCTCGGAATAAATGTCAATACATTTCAAGAAATATACATCCGCCAAAGACGCTATAAACTTTGGAATTTTCAATCACTACAAAGCTTGGATATCAAAACTTTTCAATATGCTTATTACATATCAAAACTTGCGGATATATTCGGATAGCAGAAAATGCTAATACAAACATTCGAACTAATGCTAGCATTAATACACCTTGAAGCAAGATACAGGAAAAATATATGATTAAAACATACTGACTACGAGAAAAATTTTGGATATGTTTCCATATAGTACATTGGGAATAGCGAAGCCAGCAATAAGACTTCCAATCTTTTATCCATCGTTACTTTTTATTATATAAAAATATATGTTACTTTTTATTATATAAAAATATATGTTTTTATTTTTATAACTCCAACAATAGGTATTGTGCAAATATTTGCTATAGTCCCTCTACGCCTACTACATGGACTAATAAAACAACTTCTTTGACCAATAAAGTAAATAAAACCCTAATTTTTTAATTATAAGATAAACTGACTCTCTAAAAAATGCAAGACAATTATGAACATGAGATTTCATTCATTGATTTCCAAGGACAATAAAGAATATGCCAGCATCTTCAATTGATAATCAGATTGAAATTTAAAATTAAAAGAGGATTAAAAATATGCCAGTATTTTCAATTGATAATCAGATTGAAATTTAGGATTAAAAGATGATTAAATGTGCCCATTTGCAATAGGATTACCGTCTTACCCCTGGATTTGATTGAGTTGTAGTCACGGATGACGAAATTGCAGCCCTCGTCTTTTCGTTGGATTTGGTTGGGTATGTCACCGATGACCAAAGCCCATGAGTTTCAGATTCTGACGGCATCTTGTTGCTAGATTCACAGTTTCCGGAAATTCGCTCAACTCGTGAATGTTTCAGGCCTTCAGGGCCTTCATATTGATGTGTCAATGCAACGGCTTCTACCCAGTTCAGTATTTCGTTCAGCGTCCATTAAATCGTTTTATTAGAATGAAGGGTCCCCAGAAGCCCCACGTCGTATTGGTTCCATTCGCGGCGTTGGGTCACTCTATCCCCTTCCTCGACCTTGCAAGGCTACTGGCTCTACATGGCGCTGCGGTCAGCTATGTCACGACGCCCGCAAACGCCTCCCGGCTAGAAGGAGCAATGGCCGAAGCTCAATCCGCGGGTTTGGATATTAGCGCTATAGTCCTCCCCACGCCCGCCGTTGAAGGCCTACCGGAGGGACGCGAGAGCATGGATGTTATTCCCCCGGAGTTGATCGGCCTACTGGTCAACTTCTTCGAGAAGCTTGCAGATCCCTTCGAGCGCTGGCTCCACCAACAGCTCCAACAAGATCAAGAAGAACAACAAGAAACGAGCCGTCGTCCACCGGTTTGTATTATCAGCGACATTATGATGCTCTGGACTCTGCAGATCGGCGAAAAGTACGGTATCCCCCGAGTTCTGTTCAATACATTGGGGGCCTACGCCACGACCCTGCTCTACTCTGTCTCGGCTTCGATATCGCAAAACGCGTTGCAGAAAGAGGGGGACAGCGTTGTTCTCAGCATGAATTTGCCGAGTCCTCTCAGGTTACATAAGAGCGAGATAGCCGCCAACTTCTTTGAGCCCGACATGTCTAATCACGTGCAGCATTTACTTGTCTCGTGTTTACAATCGCTGAGTCATGGCTGGGGAATGCTCATTAATACATTCGAGGACCTCGAGCCTCAACATTTAAATCACTTTAGAAGCCTGACAGGGAAGCCCATCTGGTCTATAGGTCCGGTGCTTCCGCCGAGCTTCGCGGGGAAGGCAGGTAGAGGGAAAATGGCGGATATCAGCGAGGACGAGCTGGTTCCGTGGCTGGATTCTCAAAGGCCGCGTTCGGTTGTGTACGTTTCTTTCGGAAGCCATGCCTTCTTATCAGAACGACAGACCGTTGCGTTAGCGAGGGGTCTGGAAGCCAGCGGGCAGCCGTTCGTTTGGGCCATCAAAGTAACCCCAAAACTCGAACCCTCGACTGCAGACTCAGTAGCAGATGGAATTCAATCCCATTTCCCCGATGGTTTCGAGGAGAGAATGAAAAACAAAGGGTTAGGGTTAATCATTTGGGGATGGGCGCCTCAGCTTCTTATTCTTTCCCATCCATCAGTCGGAGCCTTTATGACCCACTGCGGGTGGAACTCGACGCTGGAGAGCATAACTCTGGGCGTCCCTCTGATTACATGGCCGATGTCTGGAGATCAAAACTTCAATTCTAAGCAAGTTGCGGAGCAATTTGGCATAGGAATCCAATTTTGTCAACACAAAGACGGCATTCCAGACGAGAAAAGAGTGAAGGAAGTTGTGAGGCTTGTCTTGACTGAAGACGAGGGCGAGGAGATGCGGAGGCATGCAAAGAAATTGAAAGAGATGACTTCGAAAGCTGTCGGAGAGGGAGGATCTTCCAAAGTAAATTTGCAAGCTTTTGTGCGTGAAATGTCGTAAGGTCATCATGGCTGTGGGGTCTTCACTGGTACTCGATTGCTCGTTCATCGAGCCTTAAGATAATATTTGAAAGCTACTCTGTTCAAAGAAGGCCCAATCCCCGATTCATGGCTGTGGGGCTTTTTGGTAAGTTCAGAACTTTGCAGATTAAAGTCCTTCCCATCTGCGGTCTTTTTCAAATTAATGTGAACTTTCCCACTGGTTCAATGTTCGATTTCCTATTGCTTGCTAAGACATGAATCATCGAGTTCAAATAATAACATGGTGGAGGTGTTGGTGTTGAGGCCTTAACCAACCTCAAGTTTTTATATTTGTGTCTGCTTGTATCTTTCGAAATGCTTATCTTGCATTTCATTCTGCAAAACTTTGTCACGAAATTTTTGTTACATTTATCTGACTGAGATGATATTTTGTTGAAGGGTTTCAACAGTGTTGATTACTTTGAGGTTTTACAGGCATGCTAGGTAAATCGCTTGTTTTACTCAACTTGTTAAAGGGCCCTTTGGTTGAGACTTAATTGACTTTGCTTTTTTGGCTTATGAAGGGTGATTGCATGCTCCTTTCACTTTGAGAACTTCGTTATATTTGAAGAAGACTTATTTTGGTTATATTGAGTTATTTGCATTCAAACTGAACCCTTACTTAAAGATCACCGGGCTCTTTTATACTTTCAAAACATAAAACTTGAAAAATGCCCGATACTATTTTGAATGGCATAGGCTACTCAAAAATGCAGGGTGGCTGAAGCTCCCGCGCCCGATCTCACCAAATGGTACTCATTTGAGCACATACCTCGCTGGTTTGAAGAGCTGAGAATGCACACAGACAACAATAGTCAATTCAGTTTTTAGGTGGTTTGGGAACCAGATCTTCGAATATGGTAGATTCATGATGGTCGGGTTGAGTTGAAAAGCTTATTGAATAACAATAAAAATAGTGAGTTCTCTGCACTATTAACTTCTTTTGACTGGAATGATGCAGAGCCGAGGAAAATTGGAACTTGTAGCATTGATACTACTACTTGTATCATTTGGGACATTGAGAAGGAGGTGGTGGATACACAGCTGATTGTTCATGACAAGGAGGTATATGATATTGCTTGGGGAGGACCAGGTGTTTTTGCTTCGGTTTCAACAGATGGGTCTGTCATAGTTTTTTGTTTGAGGGACAAGGAGCATTATACTATTATTTATGAAAGCTCCAAGCCAGAGACTCCATTGTTACGATTGGGGTGGAACAAACAGGACCCAAGATATATGGCTATTATTCTTATGGATAGCTCTAAAGTAGTTGTGTTGGATATCAGATTTCCAATTGTACCTGTTGCAGAACTTCAAAAGGCATCAAGCAAGTGTTAATGCCATTGCATGGGCTCCTCACAATCCTTGTCATATTTGCACTGCTGGAGATGATTCTCAGGCTCTGATATGGGAGTTGTCTTCCATTAACCATCCCGTTGAAGGTGGCCTTGATCCCATATTGGCTTACACGGCAGCTACTGAAATCAACCAATTGCAGTGGTCTTCCACACAACCAGATTGGGCTGCAATTGCATTTGCCAACAAGCTCCAGATACTTCGAGTTTAAAATGTTTGGGATGCTACTTCCGTTTCCAATTGCATGCTTGGAAATTCTCTATCTGAGAATTGTATTGTTCCATGTCAACCACATTGTTAAGTGATTTGACAGACCCTTTAAGCACAGGGACATGCTTCTGCCTGAAGCATCTTATCTCATCCCTGTCTAGACGTATTCATCAAAATATCTGTTTTCAACTTGATTGGATTCTCAATGCCCTAGATTAAGCAGACCGTGAGAGGTGTACTATGCTTATTTTAGTAATCCTGATTATTTCTTTTACTGAGTTTGTATTTTTATTAAGCCCTTGATTAATGCTTTGACTGTTGCTGCATAAATAGCAGCAAATATATTAGCTCTCTCCGAACAGTGCCCCAACTAATGTTGCTAAAAAAAAAAGATAACATATGCAAACACAAAGCATTCCACTGTAATGGGCATTGTGGCTTAGTGGGCATTTTTGTTTACCACGAGAAACGAAATTGGCATTTTTGCAGAGCCTATTGCATTGTCGTCTAAATGAAACTTGACGTAATCAATAGATGGTCTAAGCTTCTGCTTAATAAGTAGAACGAGTACATGGTTTGGTTAGGCGCACGCACTCAGTCTCCATCCTCAGCAGCTCCACCGTTTCAGTCTATGGCAGGTTCAGCAGTTTCGGTCTATGGCAGGAGCAGAGCATGTCCCAATCAGTTTAGCACAGGGGAGATCGGGTGCGGGAGCTTCAGCCAAGACGCCACCCTGCATTGAATGTATGGATGGGACGCCCAGCGGCTACGTGGCCCACGCGAGGAACGAGAATACGTAGAACGGTGTGGCCGGTGGCGACAAATGGGAACGCATGGTGGAAGGCATGGAATGGTGATCAGGAGTGGGCCGAAAACTCATTCTACGGGATGGCCTCCTGGTGTCGAAGATGTCCCATCGAGCTCCATTTCGTAGAACGAGTAGCCTATGCCATTTTGAATATTGTGAACTATTTGATGGCTCACCAAGACCTTTTTGAATGTGTTCCATTCGAAGGTTAACAAGGGGCTAATCTTTGTTCATCCTGCGTTGTTTAAAATCTGAACGATCATTTTTGGTAATGCCTTGATATTCACTAGTAGGCCAATCCCAGTTTTCGATTGAAGATTTTTTCAAGTAGGGTCTTTTCTGAGTTTCAAATGGAACATCTTTTGAAATCTTTATAATATGTGTTCATCGGGTCGTTTATGTAATTTTTCTCTTGACCTTATGAATGTCGTGATAGGCTATATAGTTTTTAATCTCAAATGAAATGAACTTCAAAGATCTTTGATAACAAATCAGGCCTATTTCAACATTTGATGTTGGAACTTCGAGAATGTCTCAATAGTTCAATGGGCCTTTTTGAAGTTTCACTTTTCAAAAGTTCAAAATCACCTGATAGTTCATCGGGTTATTCCTCATCATTATTACAATACAAGGCTATAACATCACATTTAGTGTTAGATGTAGTTCATTTGTTTTGGAAAAAAATCAAGTTTGCATGACATAAAATGCAATGCATGTGAGAACTTGGTCTTTTGCATTGTGTTTGTGTCCCATTCTTCTATACATGCTTTTTGAAGCATTGTCTTATCAATGAAAAAATCAATGTAGATGTGATTTGACAAGTAGGCCCCCTAGACTATTTCTTTACCAAGGAGGCCAAGGCACTTCTTCGTCGAAAGACACCCCTCCCATGTGAAAAGAGCTTTGAAAAAACTTGTTTGCACATCATTTTGTGTCAAGTATGTGTTATGTGCATTGTTGTAGCATAAAAAATAGTTGATTTTTGCATCAATATTATTTTTAAAGCATCATATTTGCATCTATCTGGCCTTAATTTGTGACATAATAATGTTTTTTTTTGCTAACGTGTCTGTGACCTACGGGACTAGCTTGCGGTTGAGAAACCGTGACCCAGGAGCATCTAAGACATCAAAATCACCCCGGGATTGCATCCGATCTGGACCACACCAACCCTTATCATGGCTGGATTTTTTTGTGTCTCCCCCCAATAAAGGCGGGTTTCAAATTTGGGTTTCCATGCAAAATGAGGCCCATCAAAACCGATCGCTTTATTGGGATTTGACATGTGACACAATAATGTTATTTTTGTGTCAATGAAATTATATTTTTGCATTGTTATAAATACATTTTGCATCAAATTAATGTAAAAAATACTCTTTTAATGCCAAATTTGCGAGATAATTATAATTGATCTGTTTTAATTATTGTTATTTTTTTAAATTTAATTATCTTTATTTACTTAATTATTATTTTTAACTATTTCTTATTATTATTATTATTATTATTATTTAAATTAGTATTATATTCTATTTATAATATACAAAAATATTATAGGTGGATCTGATTGTTGGGGAAACTAGGATTGTCGTGGTTCAAAAAATAGTTATATTGTTCTTAATGCTAACACAAGGATCATTTTTTTAATAGAGTTATGTTGAACTTGATTATATATCTAAAACTATAAATAAAATACTAGATACGTTGAGCCTACTAAGGATGCTATAGTGGATTAACTTTAGGGTAGAATTAAGAGGGAAATTAGAGCTAATGGGACAGAATCTAATACTCTTCTTCAGTATCTGAAATGACATGAATGGGTACATGGTTGGAATCAATTGAATTTTCTAGCTCTGAACAATTCTTTTCATGTTGTTGCACCTATCCCAATGTCTCCATATTCCAGAGGAGTTTGACTAAGGCCTCCTACTTTTTTTCCAGGAAATCCAGTCTACCCAAGACTTCTTGTATGCCTATCTCCTTCACTAATTACAAGGTTTTAATGTGCCTAGAGCTCTGTTCCTCAACCAATTGATTGACAATGGATTTGGTGTGCCAATAAAAGTCATTTTTCTTGAAATATTCTGTATCACAACTCCTAGAAAATCCAACATTTGGGATCTAAGACATAAATTTTGCATCAATGTATTTGGATGAGGTACCGCCTCTTTTCTCCTAGTTTGTTCCATTTCCTCCACTTCAAATTCTATGTTGGAACAAAAACATTTATAATATCTCAAAGTGACCTCCTGGATTCTCTTTCTGCTTTGGTGAGTTTGATGGGAGTTGGCTTGTCTTGCATTGCTCTACCCCTTCTATTGGGTTTGCTAGAGTGTTTATCCACCATAAGAGCCTTTTATTTTCTCCTATTGGGCATGGAATATTCTTTGTGAATTGTGAGCTAGGAAGGGGATGGAAGATATGAGGCTAAATTGATCTTGAGACTAGCTTAGCTTCTATTTGAAGGCAAGTGAAATATATTAATGGGAGACTTGAGTATTGACTACGAATAAACCCTAGGGAGGATGGAAAGAGAATCCCCTTTCTTGAAATCCTAATGGCTCAAAATGCCACTTAGAAGGCTCTTCAAAACTTTAATAACACTTGAGAATAATAGAGATAGGGAGATGGAGGCATACTTATAAATCTAGATAATGAAAGAACAAAGCATGTTCAATCCAATAAACCCACTTGCCTCTATGATATGTTGTTGTGGTGCCTTGAGGGTTCCCAAACCATTCATAATATCTCTAGTTTGATTAATCATACTAGGGATGACATTTGAAGCAAGCCACCCTAACTCCTTATTATTTTGTCTATTAATCCCTATGTTTTCACACCCAAACCATATCCTTTGCTCATTTCTTATCGTGAATGTGGAACCTTGCATGCCTTCCATGTGTTTCTTAACATGGCTATCACATGTACCCCTTGTAGCTCTCTTCACGATGATAACACGTCCCTTATAACCCCATTCATGGATTAATAATAATAATAATAATAATAGTAATAATAAATTTAATAATAATAGTAATTCATTATTAATTTAATTATTAATCTTATTTTAATTATTAATATAAAATTTATTAGTTAAATGTAACACCTCTCCATAGGATGTTATGCAATAATATTTAATCGTTTAAATACATATGGGTAAGTGCATGAAGTTCATGGTCGAAAAAGTGGAAAGCCATGTAGTAGGAACGCACACACATAGGAACGCATGCACGTTCTTAGGAATGCAAACGTGTTCCTAAACCTTTAGGTTTGGAGGTGGCCGAACCACCACGAGGCTTGCCACGTAGGTTTAGTGGTAAGAAGGTGTGCATGTTCTTCGCGCTCATAGACTATTTAAAAACTCTATCAGTAGGAATGTGCACGCGTTCCTACTGATAGAGTTTTTAAAGATTTTACGAGCGCGATTTGTGGTCATTGTGCACAAACTGCGCTTGTGTTTCTACTCTCATTGAGTGAATAGGAGATAGAGAGGATATAGGGAGGAAGGATCTTTCCACCGTGTCCAGGTATGTTTGATTTATCTTATTTTTAACCCAATTTAATCATTTCCAATTTAGTTTTTTTCTTCAAAGAATCTAAATTAAAAAAAAAAAAACCCAATGTAAACAATCAAATTGATGAGGGGTTGGTTATATTAAGAACCCTTGAGGAACAATTAAGGGACACTGGAGAGCCTAGCATATTCTCCTTGGCCACTTATTTGGACATCATTGTGAAGTCCATTTCAAGTGCCCAAGGGAAATCAACCTCTATTTCTAATTATAGGGAAAGAATGTATGAGTACTACAACATTGGTTTGGACAGAAACCAAGTCAAAGACCTGGGCATTTCAAAACCACAATTATTTTCTATTTTTAGGGATCCTAGAACTGGACAAGAACTACCATTGTACAAGAAACACATCTCCATTGACTGGTGCATCCATCCCCAGATTAGTCAAAATTGGATGGATATGTGGTATATGGTTTTTGATAAACCTCCCTACAATAATAGGGATATGCCCTTATATTTTATGAGAAAATTATGGGCTGAGTTTATTTTGGGTAAGCATGTCAAATACTTTAACATTGGAGACTTCCAAGGGGTGGGTCTAGGGTCCACACAAGACCGAGAGAATGCTAGATGTGACCCTGTGTTAAGTCCTTGTCCCCCAGGCGAAGGCCTGACCCCTCTACCCAACATCCTCTCGTTGCAGAGAGCTTGCAACAGGTAAATCTATCCATTTCATCATTGACTCATAGCCTAGTGCAACACGGTAGCTTTGTTAAACTATCTGGGCAGGAGGTGGTAGCCAGTGACATTGATAGAAGAATTGAAGGTTAGCATGCAAGACAGATTATAGTGAGGAGAGGGCACATGGACTTATCAACCATCCATGTGAAACTCACATATGCTCGAGCTATGGGTAGACATGCTATGGGCCTATAGATCCCAGTGGAAAGCATAGCTTCATGGAGGAGGTAAGTATCATAATTCTCTTTATGTTCTTCATCGTTATGCGTATCTATATTTATTTTGTATTATGTGTATTTATATCGATATTTTATTTATGTTGTTTTGCATTTGTTACGTCCTAGTAGTAGACCCTCTATGCTGATGGATGCATCAGTGTCTAGCCCCACCACTTATGCAGTAGTAGAGACAGCTTGTTCATTGGGTGCACCCCACACGCAGGTATGTGTCACATATGATAAATTCACCATAGTAATTTATTTATTTTATGGCATCCTCAAATTTTTAATGTTCTCGTGTTTCTATAGGATTTGGGACTAGGCAATGTTGGGAAATGTCCATCTTGGATGGAAAATTCACCTGTGTCACAGGTATAATGTGTAAAGTTAAATATCGTATAATTTTCAGATTGTTTATGTTTATGTTTTTGAGTTTTATTAGTTGGTACTAATAGTTCAATTTTATTAATATGTATGCAGGATGTGGATATATTTGATATCTATAGTACTATTTCGCTCCCTGAGCACCTGAGCCTTGCTTCTAGGTTACCTTTCTCTAGGCCTAGGGAGTTGTAGTCACTTGTACAACCTATGGGGATCTATAATTTCCCACAATCATCATTTCCATCGGCCCATCGACAGAGCCTTCCATAGTAGAGGTTTTCTCGGAGAAGGTTGTACAACCTAATGCTCCATCTACCAGTGAATCTCCATCAATGCATGATATATTCACAGTGAGATAATGCATTGATGACAATTTTTTATGTTTCATGAATTTGATTTTACTCATATTTGTTTAATTTTCTTGACTTGATCCTTGTAACTGATGCAGGGTGGCATCACAGAGAGACTGGGGTCGCAGAGGAGGGTAACACCCTCACGATTGACAATAGCATATGAAGTGATTTGTATTAGGTTAAATTACAAGGTATCATTTTGTATGTTTATTAGTTCATTGAGGAAAAAAACGTATAATAATTTTTATTCTTTGTGCAGTCTTCATAGTGTCGAAGCACGCCTAGGCATAGAACCTCTTGAGGTGCTTCCTCGAGCAAGAGAAGGAATATTGATTTCCAGGATGCTCCTGAGGGTGGCGAGGGTGGTAGTGGTCAATGATTGACCAACTACTACCATTTTGTATCTAGGCCACCATATGGATATTTTTTATGTTAGGGCACTTGTTTTCACTTTGTATATTGGGAATGAGTTGTCATTCTCTTAAAAATAAACAATTTAGATGATATATATATATATATATATATATATATATTTCATGGCATGTTTTTTATGAATCTGATTATTTCTGCATTTTATGTTGATAAATATATGAATTTAAAAGTGTTTGAATTCTAAAGTGCATGAATTTTATGTGTATTAATCCTTTGATTTTTTTCTAAAGTGATTATAAATAATTGCATTACACATTAAGGAATATCTTATGGTGGAAAAGATTGCCAAGTGCTCAATCCATAAGAAATTAATGGTTCTCAAGTAGCATTGTTTGCTAATCAACCATGTATCTCTACATCATCGATAAATCATTCCTTTTGAATTATTTGCATGAATGTTGTGGATATCCATATTCTAACTCACAACCAACAATGTATGGACTACCTCTTAATGATCTCCATCTAAATCCAATGACAATCCACACTCAAATAGTAGTCAATTGAAAATATTGTGACCTAAAAAATGACATATTACAATAATTTATTATAGAAATAAATTTTCTCATTTATCTTCTACATAATTGTAAATCACTGAACAATATGAGCTCAATGTTATGTCAAATTATTTAAGAACCTGATCAGACCTACAAATATAATCACCACAATAGATACCAAGAACAATATAGAATATCACCATTTTATTATATCAAAATCCTTGAGATAGGGAAACATTGTACAATGGATCATATTATGGAACATATCCTCTCCTATTCACTTGCCACTTCGAGGCGGCATCCTCCTATTGAGTTACCGCTCCAAATACAATATTTATCTTCATGTCCCATTACATTGCTTGAACTCCTTTATATATTGCTACCATCACCTAAGAACATTCTAAAGGAGGAATTTTCTAGAAGTAGAACCTTCTAATAAGTCCTCTTACATTTATTATATCTAACTACCCATTTATTATATCTAGCTACCATAGTGGGTCTTATTTAATAATATAGTGGACCTAGTCCACCTTACATTGAATGGCTTCCATTATTATCACTATGGGCCCTTTGGGCCCCCACTACTACCTCTCTAGCTACCTAACATTCCATCCCCCTTATGAAAGCGTTGTCTTCAACATTTGATGTACAACCATATACCAGGGTCCCATGGATAATTGTGGACCATAATGCTGAAGAAGACTGGAGAACCAAGGTCCCATGTAGAAAGGAAAGTCACCATGTTGAAGTAGTTCAACTGCCATTGTAAGCTCGGGTCCCATGTCCAAGTGTTCATGTGAACTCCCCATGGAAGATTTTGGAACCCAATAACCAACTCAAAATGATGCTCCAATTACTGACACCTATCATGTGGATCCAAATAAGAAGATCCATCCACATAGTAGAAAATGGTCGTAGAAAAATATGGAAGGAATAATACCACTGTAGAATATGTAGAATGGACAATGGTAATAATCATTGGCTCCCAATTTGTCACATTGATTCTCTCTGCAGAAGGTGGATTAGAGTCATCAAATAAAATATGAAAGTGGTTGTCATGCCAGAAATGACAATTATTCATATACTAATCATCACAATCGGTCTCCAAATCATACCAAGCATATATTTCCTGATTATATTCATCCCTGATGTCCGCCATAAGAAATCTCTTCTGCATGTTATCCAATGAATCTTGAAAATTACGAAAACTATCATTGAGGTCGTTTGTGAGGCCATATAAAAAGTCATCCAATTTGGCATCTAATGTGTCATACAATTGGGATTTCAATGTTTCAGTAATTTGAAGAATTTATTTGAGGGTTTGAGAGGAAATAGACATCTAAGCACCCTATGAACTATTCGGTCCCACAGCCATCATGAAAAAACCCAAAAAATAGAACAATAAGTTATGATAAGAAATCACGGCTTTTTCCAGAAAAACCTGAAAAATCGTTGAATTTAAAATGCTCATAACTTCACTTCCCGGACTCTGTTTCGACTGATTATTTTTTGAAATTGGGTATTTTTCCTAGAGGAATTCAAATACCAAATTTGTTTTTACACATTCAGATCGAAAAACTTCAGATACGAGCTTGAAGTGTGCCTCCCTATTTTTTCCCCTAGAAACTTTATGCAAAAAGAGCAAAAATTTCTTCCTATCTTTGGCCAAGGAAAGTGCTTTGATACCACTTGTTAAGAACCTGATCAGACCTACAAATATAATCACCACAATAGATACCAAGAACAATATAGAAAACCACCACTTTATTATATCAAAACCCTTGAGATAGGGAAACACCATACAATGGATCCTATTATGGAAGGTATCCTCTACTGTTCGCTTGCCTCTTCGAGGGGGCATCCTACTATTGAGCTACCGCTCCAAATACAATACTTCTCTTCATGTCCCATTACATTGCTTGAACCCATTTATATATTTCTACCATCACCTAAGAACATTTTAGAGGATGAATCTTCTAGAACTAGAACCTTCTAAGAAGTCCTCTTACATTTATTATATCTAACTACCCATTTATTATATCTAGCTACCATAGTGGGTCTTATTTAATAATATAGTGGACCTAGTCCACCTTACATTGAATGGCCTCCATTATTATCACTATGGGCCCTCTAGGCTCCCACTACTACCTCTTTAGCTACCTAACAAGTTAACCTCCATAAATAGTACTATACTTACTCAATTACGAAGATGACATAAGATAAAATTAAATTATGCAAGTACAGAACATTTGGACAACCCAAACACATCATATATATTTAGAATATGAAGTACATGCACCTACCAATATCTTATCATGGGTTTTTAGAAGTCTAGGTCTTCATACCCTAGCGATGGAAACCATAAGATAACATTAGCCAATAGCTCACTCCATTAGAGATCATCAACAAGGTAGCATACCCAATGGTAAGTCCTTTTTGGAACCTACATTTGTATCCCACACTTGTACAAGATAAACTCCACCCATCTTCTTGATAACAAGCACATTAGGTAGCACTAGCCTTTTAAAATGACACAAAACCACAACTTCTTCTCTTACCAGAGCTACATGATAAAAGTCTTTCTTTTCTTCTATAGGTATAAGTCCTAGTATTCCTAGTCTCCTTAGGACAAAAACTTGACCCTATTCTTCCCTTGACATTGCTTTGAGAATCCTAGTTTGTATTTTCTCAGTTGATTCAATCCATAATTTGACCATTTTCTCGGTCACACACATTATTCCCCTCTTTCTATGCATGACATATATAAAATTATTTGATTTATGTGTAACCCTTCATAAATTCTACAAATACTAATCAATGACTCCTTAATGAACTCATGTTTGTTTAGGTTGTGCAGTGGGTATATGTAAATTTTGTTAAACCCATCAATTATTAATAAAATTTATTCAATCTTCCATGATGTCCACTAAACTTATTGATTTTGATCAATAGAATAAGAGAGTTCACATGGAAACTAGATCTTAGAATGGGTATCATTTTCCACCTACAAATAAAGGTTTTGAGGTTACATTTCATGACACACCATAGAAAATAATGCTATGCTACCAAAATTCCTCTAGGGAGACTTGAAAGCATTATTTTTTTCCCTTCACCATCTATGAGAGTTTATTGCACACTCCTACCCAATTTTTGGGTTAGAGAACACTAGGAGACAAAGGAACCTCCCAAATCCAATCCCAAAAACTTGTTGATGCCATGCCACTGTCATGCCTTGCCAAGTCATTCCATGGCATGCCATTGCCATGCCATTTCTTTTTCCACACCATTTCCAAGCCTTGACATGCCATGCAATTTCCATGCCTTGCCAAGACATGCCATGCCATTCCATTTCCATGCCATTTCCATGCCTTACCATGCCATTCCATTGCCAATCCATGCCATGCCATGCCATGCCAAGACATTCCATAACATGCCATTGTCATTTACATGCCATGCAATTTCCATTTCCATGCCATGCCATGCCATTTCCATGCCATTGTCATGTAGCTTCCCATGCCTTGTCATGTAGTTTCCTATTTTAACCTATATAACAATAAATATAACGTTCCATAAAATTATGCAAGGAAAAAGTCAAATAAAAATGTGGATTGCAATGAAACAAGATTAACAAAAAAAGGAAACATTTCCATGCCATTGCCATGCCTCACAATTAAACCCTAGGAATACACCTTGACACCTTTTATTACATTTTTGTCATAATTTTTAGTCCTTTAGGGTTGTCATGTCTTGAATATTGTAGGGTTGTCATGTGTCATCTTGCATTTCAACATGCATTTGTTATATAAACCCTAGTTTAATATTGCATTTTTATCCCCATTTCATTTAATGATTACTTGTTTTAAGGGTTGTTATATTTTTCCTTGTATTTCCATGCCTTGCCATGCCTTGGCTTTTCCATTCCTTTCCTTTCCATGCCATGCCTTTCCATGCCTTGCCTTGCCATTCATTTCATTGCCTTACCATGCCATGCCATGCATGACTTTCCATACATTTCCTTGACATGTCATGCCTTGCCATGGTATGGTATGGTATGATATGGTATGCCATTTCAACATGCATTTGTTATCTAAACCCTAGTTTAATCTTGCATTTTTACCCCCCTTTCATTTAATGATTACTTGTTTTAAGGGATGTTATATTTGTCCTTGTACAACTGTCATGTGTCATCTATCATTTCAACATGCATTTGTTATCTAAACCCTAGTTTAATCTTGCATTTTTACCCCCCTTTCATTTAATGATTACTTGTTTTAAGGGATGTTATATTTGTCCTTGTACAACTATCATGTGTCATCTATCATTTCAACATGCATTTGTTATCTAAACTCTAGTTTAATCTTAAATTTTTACCCCCCTTTCATTTAATGATTACTTGTTTTAAGGGATGTTATATTTCTCCTTGTATTTCCTTGCCTTGCCATGACTTGCCTTTGCCATTCATTTCCTTTCCATGCCATGCCTTTCCATGCCTTGCCTTTCCATTCATTTCCTTTCATTTCCTTACCATGCCATGCCATGCATGACTTTCCATACCTTGCCTTGGCATGCCATGCCTTGCCTTGCCTTGCCATGGTATGGTATGATATGGTATGCCTTGCCATGCCATGCCTTGCCCTTGCCTTGCCATGGTATGGTATTGCTTGCCATGCCACGCCTCACCTTTCCTTACCATGATATGGTATTCCTTTCCATGCCATGCCTTGCCTTTCCATGGAATGGTATAGTATGGTATGGTATGGTATGTCTTGCCTTGCCTTGCCATGGTATGGTATGGTATGGTATGCATTGCTTTTCCTTGCCATGGTATGGTATGTCTTTCATTGCCTTTCCATGTGATGCAGGAGCATCGCCAACACATCAAGTGAGCCAGTGCGGAAGCGAAAGACAACTGGACAAGCCAACACCAAATTTTGAAAACACTTTGGAATTGTTGTGCAAGTATTTTATGAAGTCATTTATGAAGGAGCGCCTTTGTATATTGTATTGGACCTTGAGTGGATAGCTCTCGTCCTTTAATAGATATATGGAATTTAAAATAGTTAATGCTGGTAGATAGGATTTTAATTCATAGATTAAGACAGTTTTAGATAGGAGGAGGGAAAACGGATATAGACACCCTCATTGTATCATTGTAACATTATTCAGGAGCAGGAAGAGCAAGAGAAAACAAAGAACTGTGTAAAGAACACCCATGTACTGATATTTGAATTAACAGAAGAGCTTTGATTCAAATCCATGGTTTCGTGTCTGATTCTCTGTGTATTGATGTTATGCTCATGATTGGTTGCTTCCAGTTATGCATTTGCTTTTATATGCTGTGTATATGATTTCATGGTTGAATTGAAGTCTGAAAGGGAGATAGAA
>SNQJ01S0045483.1:0-11901 GCA_010110895.2 Picea sitchensis
AAGGTCAAAGTAGTCAAAGTGGTTTAAGATATTTTAGAATGTAAATAATAAATTGAAGTGATGAGTGTACTATAAGTGAAAGTGAATAAAAAATAAATTATTTAAATAATAAAGTTAATGGATAAATTACTAAGTGGACAAGTGGTTAGAGGTGGGTTAACCCTAAAATAAGGAAAGTGGGTTAAGATGGTTAAAAGGTAACCCCTTGAGGAAGCTACATGAAATTATAAATAAGAGACAAGGCTCTCTCATTTTAATCACACTTGAGAATATTGAATATCTATAAGTGACTGAGGTAACCAAAGGATATCTAAGACGAATTTCAGAGGGAAGGTGAAGTAAAGAAGGCTGAAATTCAAGGGAGGATAAATTCTTTTGATGATGCTTTCTAAGGTATGTTATTTACAAGTCATCTCACCATTTTCACAATATTATTTTTTTCTAGATTGATTCAGACCATGAAATTGGTTGTCCATTGAGGAAACATATCCAAGTAGCCGTGATACAAATTTCATCTTGTGGGTCATTTCATTTTTGGAGTTACACGCCGTGGAAAATAGGGTTTGTGGCTAGTCCCGAAACCAGTCTAAAACATGTGTTTCGGGTAAAAATGTCATAAATTCTTCATAAAATATCCAAATTCCGTAAGACCAAATGTATTGGTTAGAGTATAATTTGCAGTATTCCGTGTACAATTTTCAGATCCATACACCAGATATTCCATGCAGGGCACACTCTATAAGTTCGCTCTCTAGAATAAGCCAGAATTCAACAAGGTATGTGATCTTATATACCAGGTCTATTACAGAGTTACAAATCAGATTTGGATGATGAAATTGATGAGGGATTTTGGTTGAGGTACATGGTTGAGACAAGTAGTTTATGAGTTGGCACAAACATGAGGTGTATAGTTGATGATGTTGGTACATCTTGATGAGTCATAGTTGATGAGTAGTTGATACCTGATTGGTACATACTTGGTACATGGTTGGAGGCACTTGTTAGTAGTATTGTCGACACATGGTTTATGGATGATGAAACATACTTGTGTTGGTATATTATTAGAAGCACATATTGATCTTGGTGATGATTATGAGTTGTTGTGCTGTGCTTGGTTGATGCACATCTTTGAGAGTTGTCTTGGTGATTGATCTTGGTGAGTAGATATGATTTGGTTGATAAGATTGATGAGATAGGTTGTTGTGATAGGTTGTTTGGATAGGTTGTTGTGACATGTTATTTGTTCAGTTTTGGTGCATGGTTGATTCACTTGTTCATGGTACATGTTGAGGTATAGGTTGGTGCATGGTTGATGCACTTGTTTATGGTACGGGTTTATTACAGGTTGTTTGGTACATGTTGGTGCATGGTTGATGATTTGTTTATAGTACATGTTGATTACAGGTTGAGGTGCAATTTTATGCATGGTTGATGCATGGTTTAGGTTATTGGTACAGTTTGTTTGGTGCAAGTTGATTGGTACATGTTTACAACAATATATGTCACAGTGATAGTGTGACAGTTGTTCCATCATTCTACTTCTACGTCAAGGTGGTTGGACGGGGCAAGGACAGGTGGGTTTTAGCCACCTTCCATTTGTACTTGAAGAACTTAGTGGGTCGTAGCCTCCTTCTGGATGTAGCTAGAGAATTGGGGAGTTGGAGCTTCCCTCAGGTTGTAGCCTGAGAAATTAGGGGGTTGGAGCCTCCTTCCAGTTGCAACTGAAAAAAAAAGGAAGTCGTTGCTTCCAATAAATGTAATTATTAAAGACATATAAGAAAAATCATTCCGTGGTTTTCTCCCACTTTGGGTTTCCACGTAAAAACACTGGTGTACTGTGTATGTGTATGATTGCTCATTTTTTCATTGTTTATTTACTCTGCAACTATTGGATGACAATGCTACATTGATATAACGCTTGCATATTGTGGTTAAAAATGATTGAATTTCTCTATTACTAATTCACCCCCCCTCTCAGTAATCCAACAAGATATACTATCCTTTGCCCCGAGTTATGGAATTCTTGTGAAAATATCCATCTCAGACCAAACTTGTTTGGTGAAAGCACAATGGAGAAAAAGGTGTACAATAATTTCTTCTACCTGAAAACAAAGGGGACAAATTCCTGGACCATGATGATCAAAATTTTGAAGGTGTTCCTAGGTTGAAACACGACCTTTGCGGATCAACCAGAAGAAGAGGATAGTCTTCAAAGGCCCTTTAATTTTCCAAATCTGCTTAAACCACCATATATGATATTCTTCTTCACAAATAGTCAAGGAGGTATATGCAAGCTTGGTTGAGTATGTTCCTCTAGACTATGGGAATGACCAAGCTAACTCATCACGGGTCTATGATAAATGGATATGTTATTTTTGAAGTGATGAGATATAGTTATGCCAATCCTGCTCCCAGATTGCATCTAGTTCCAAGGATTCTAAGGAGTGTCACTCTTGTTTCCATATTGAAGTGGATGCCCAATTTTCTAGTTGATTCAGTGTAAAAAAACCTTTTGTTATGAGAGATTGAATAAGAACCTCCTCAAAGAAAATTTTTCCATTGCGTCCTATGATCACATCAATGCTGATCCTGATTTGGCTATCATTTCCTACTCTCTAGGATAAGTAGTTTCCAATAATTGGAAATGCATGTGATAGTGCCTTCCATTGCATTGAAGCTATCTGTAAGTGTTTGTTCCCGAGATGAATCGAGTCCACTATTGAAAGAGGAGAAATATATTTTTCAATGAGGATATTTTTCCATAATCTCTCCTGGGTAAGTGTTGAGATCAATTCCTGTTTCCAAAATTTCCTTTCCCTTTCTATTTTCCCAACTTCCTTTTTCTATTTCTTTTCCCTCTTCTATACTATCCCTTGTTTCCCTTTTCCTTTCTTCCTTTTTTATATCCCTTTCTAGTTACCATACTTAGTCGCATTTCAAAAATTGGTGGGTTCCCAGGTAGGCAGATTCATGGGTCTTCATCCCCATCCAGTTTCCTATGCCATGAGTCCGACCGACCTCCTTGTTATAATATGCTTAACCATTTTTGCAACTTCATGGGTTCATGGATTCAAGCCTTCATCTTCCAAGCTCCACGATCTCCACTTTACACCCAAAGGTCCGTGATCTACATTATGATCGTCAGACTTGTCATGGGTATCGAGCCCCTAAGTGTTTCATTTCTCCTGCATACAAGTTCGACCGATGTCTTTGCAACACTTATATTATTTTTTATCATTCATAATTATGGGTTTGCGGGTTCCCGGGTTCATGAAAAACTCCAATATTCAAAATTGTTCTAGTCCATCCCCGCCATCTTCATGCTTTTCCCAATGTGCATTAAGTATGGTTTAATTCTAATAACTGATCATGCATGCTCCAAAAAGATCGTCATTAATATCGAAGGGCTCAAGGATATTTCTTATTAAATTGCATTAAAGCACTATTTTCCAAAGGTTATATTATTGTCATCTCTCTGAAAAATTCATTTCAAATTATTATCCAGTTGAAAGAATACTCTCGCCAACCTATGGAAACAACAACTAGACAACAATTCTATGGTGATACTCAAAATATTTTCGGTCGTGAAGACCAAAAATTTCAGTGGTCCAAAGCTTATTCATATTACTCCTCTCCTCCTGCACATAAATACATAACATGGGCATCTGGAATTGCTCATGCAGGATGTGTTCATGAGGTCTTTGACTACAAAGAACTTGTTGCATGGTGCGTTGAGAAGTACGTGCTGAGCCAAAGAATTATACAACTTCAAGATCATTCCCCCATTTCCATTTCACCGCAAGTTTTTCCACCTGCTATTAAGTTGAAAGGATTTTCAAGCCTACTCACAATAGTCAGGAGTTATGCAGAAAAACAATATTAAGAAGAGAATGTCACTAATAACAGAGGCATGAGAGGTTTCAAAAAATATTGTTTCTTTTGGCTCAAGGGCACATGCCTTCCATGAATATCTGCAAGCTAATCTAAATAATGAATAAGGTTTCTACGTTGATGATGTATTACCATTTGGAATCAAAGTCTCTAGCATGAAGAAACTGAGAATAAGAGAGTAGAATATGCCTTCCCCAAGTCGAATAAAACAACTAAATGCTTGTTGGAAGGAAAAGATTAAAAATTTGAATACCATTGTTCAAGCATGCAACAAAGCCATAATGAAAAGAGAAGAACTTTTCGAGAGACTCACAGAGATAGACCTAGCAGGAGGTACTAACAAAGTACAATACCCTAAATTAATTCTCAACTCAATGTTCCTAACAAAGCAACAATTTGACGAACAAGTTGAGATATTTAAAGGGTTATCAGTTGAAAACTTTTATGGCATACTCGAATATAATGAAGATGAAATAAACAATTGGTTAGTTGATTATTCCTTGAAAAATCAAGATATTGAGGAAGTAGTACATGGTATTTATCTTGACTTAAGAGACTTGGAAGGTGAGTTAGTCAACATTAAAATACAACATGAAATAAATGTTGCACCAATGAAAAGTTATATTGAAGTTTTGTTCAACAAGGAAATCGACAAATTAACCAAAGAAGGGCAAGAAACAGTTGAGACGGTTCCCGTAACCGTCAATGAATACAATAAAAGGACAACAAAAATAAAATGAAGACATGAGAGACCATCATAGTAAGTTCATGCTGATCTCATTTTGCTTTCTTTATCATTTTTTCATCTAGTTACTCCGCTTCTTTGACTAGAAAGGTTTAACCAAAATCTGATAAGTTCTCCCTATATTCTTTCCAGGTCTTTCTACTCTGCATCACCCACCATTATCCTTCTAAAACTTACTTCTTGTTCATATTTTCTTTATGGTCCATGGGAGACCCAATCCCAGTACTAAGGACAAATACATTTAAATTTCAAAGCATTGTAACAAACTATATATTTTTTTTCTGAAATCCCAAAAGAACTATTTCAGGATCAGTTTTCAGTGTACTTTGTAACTCTGAGTTTTGAGTATAAAGTATTTGAGATTGATCTATCATTATATTTATTTGAGCTCCCCATTTTTTTACTCTATTAAAGTTTTCTTATGCATGTAAACCATCTTCTTTTATTTTATGTGATCAGAAATATTTAGTTTAACTATGATGGGTGTGAAGAAATTTTGTCTATCTTTTTCAAGTGTATGAGGTGTGCAGTTCCTGGTAATTTCTCAGGAACTTGAAAAGAAAAAAAAATGTTTTCTTTCTTGTCATTGTTTCTTGCAATCTTTATATTTCTTTCATTATCACGACGAACTTCTGCAAAGTCCCATATTCTAAAAATCCAGAGTCCTAAGAAAATATTAAAATAGAGAGGAGTACCACCTCTATAAAAATACAGGGGGATTTGTATCCTCGTGAGGTTTCCATTTCGGTCCTAATGGATTCAAGGGTCAACATTTTTGGCGACCATACTAAGGAATGAATTGAAATTTGAAATCTGGTTTATCATTTTTTCAAAAATACATGACTTTTCCCTAGGATGATCAGCCCCACTTGTAAATTGGATTGAATAATCAAAAAAACATCTTACATCAACTATATAATCTGGTAATAATGACAACCAAGACCTGAAAATAATCGAAAAGGTCTTGGCAGACATTGGTCCAAGAAGAAGAAAGAGAGATACTCTGAAGACAGAGGAGAGACAAGTGACAAGACCGAAGGAAGGGAAGGCCAACTAGAGTAGCACAAAGAAAATGCCAGGATTGAAGCTGGACAAATACAAGGGACCCATTACCAGAAGTAAAAGCAAGAAAATTTGTATCTTAAGAAGTGGAAGACATATTCCTGAAACATCTCTAAACATGGCCAAAAGAAATGAACAACCTCGAGAAGAACCGCAAAGAGAACCTCAAGAGGAGAGACAAGAAGGTGGTGGCAGAAATCAAGAAAACCTAATATTTGAAAATCAAAGAAGAGTAAGAGCTTTCCCTTTAAATATTCGAGGCGAGAAACATGACCTCCCCGTTCTCCCTAAGGGTACCCTAAATGAATTTTCTGGAGATGGAACAATTGACACCAAAAGACACCTTAACTTATTTCTTGATGTTTGTGATTATCATCGTGTTGAATATGATGATGTGATGGTAAGGTTATTTATTCAAACATTATCAGGAAGAGCTTATGAATGGTATATGATATTACCTAGTAGGTCCATTGGCTTATTTAATGATCTCGAAGCCATGTTCTTGACTAAGTTCTCCCCTCCAGTTTCATATCATACCCTTCTCACTGATTTCACCCAAATTGGTTTGAGGAAGAATGAGAGAATACGAGATTTTAATCCCAGGTTCAATAAAACTTTCAGTAAGATTCTAGAAGATAAAATACCTATTGATCGAGTCATACTCGGTTGTTATAAGAATGTGATGCCCCCAAATGTGAAATATGCTATCAGAACATCCCAAATGGATACCTTGGAGGAGGCAATGATTAAATCCACTGATATGGAAGAATTTATGATTCAGACGGGTGCCGACCCTGACATTATCCTGGGAAAAGTACAAAGGCAACTGAGAGGATTAAGTATTGATAATAAAGGAGCCTCTAGCTCAAGAAAGAACGAGGAACCGAATCCATGACTAACCTAAACAAGTGGATGAGGATTTTTCAAGGGGACAATACCAGATGTGAAGGTAGACCCTGTTGCAGTACAAGAAACTAAGCAAAGAATTGAAATTGCACAAATGAATAGAACCATCAGGCAAATGCAGAATGAGATAACTATATTAAGAAGGGGGGAAAATTATGTATCAAATCCGAGTATGCTGGTCCAAGAGAAAATAAGGAACCCTCCCCAATAAAACATAGTGAGATTTGAAAATATTGATAATCCACAAAGGCCAAGGGTTCCCAAACAACCAATCCCCAATGCAACTGTTCTGGATGATGTATATGATGAACAAATGGTTGAGAAAGGGAACTATTATTTACCTGATGAAATTTCCGAAAATTTATAGATGGACGGATGCGAGACATCCATGTATATATTTGAAGAAGGCAAAAACGACCCCGACTCGCAAGAAAATGTCGCCTAGACAAGAGAATTTGTAAATAAATCCAAGAATAAAAATGATTCTGAAAAATAAAATGAAAAATCTAAAGAAAAAATGAATGAGAAAAAGGAAAATGAGAAGATGAAAGATAGCGTTGGAAGTAAGAAGCAACACCTGATGTCAAACTCAACCTAGATGAAATACAATGTTGTAGAGGACTTGAGTAAACTAAGGATAACTCTTCCTTTTACATAAGTGGTGAAGATTCCCCAACAAAGGGAAAACATTTTGAGATTATTGGATGATCCGTCTGAAAAAGTGGAAGCTGTTGTTACAAGTCCGAAACAAATCCAAAACAAATCAACCGTAGATTTGAGAGGTAAAATTACACCCTTTTATATTTCAATTGAAAATCATGATGTTGAACTTCATAATTGTTTAGTCAATAATGGCACAACCAATAATATTATGCCACTAGTGGTCATGGAGGCATTGGGCATGAACTGCACCAAATATTATGAGACTGGTGAAAGTATATATGCAATCGATTCCTGACAAGTGCCAGCTTATTGTGAAATTAAAGACTTTTATGCTTGGATCACGATGACTCCCCATATCATTATAGTTTTCAATATTATTGTGGTAGAACTCGCTCCTACATATGGATTTGTTCTAGGAAGATATTGGTCATCTATGATTGGGGGATACATAATGAATGATGGAAGCTGCATGATGCTACTAGAAAAAGAATGAGAAATGATTAAGGTTCCTCGTGAACCTAGGAAACCCTTCTCTTTCAAAAGGAAGGATAATGAATTAATGGAAGATTATATAGACACTGGGATAAGAAACTATGCTATCCTATACATAAAACAGACTGAAATCCTGGAGAAAATTCAAGGTATGGAGAATCAAGAGCATCCATTTGAAGGTTTTTGGAGGATTTCATTCAATGGATCTTGCTCGAGTTCCAGGAGTGGAGTTGGAATTGTCCATGTAAGTCAAGGAAATATTGTGCATCCACATGCTATCAGACTTGAATTTGCGTGTACCAATAATGAAGCAAAATATGAAGCTTTGATTCAGGGAATGATTCTTGCACAAGAATTGATGTTAGAACATCTAATTGTGAGCGACGACTCCGAGTTGGTAATAAATCAAGTCACCCAAAGTTATAAAATAAAAAGGAAAGACTCAAATTATATTTCAAAAGAGTTAAGGAATTGATGGAATCTTTAAGCTCTTTCAACATTTCTTTCATTCAAAGGGACAATAATCAGAAGGCAAATTCATTAGCTTTGGAGGCCTCATTGTCAAAACCCGATGATATTCAAAGAAAAACATCTTTTCAAGTAGAAAGAACATTCCGAACTTCTGTACGAGATAACTAGGAATATTTACAAGTATTTGATAATGATGAACAATTAGATTTTTTTTTGTTAAATGATAATGATGACGAGGACAATCAAATAGCTTCTGTCCCGAATGATTGTATTCAATTTGAGTCTCTTTTTACAAAATATGATCATGCTTAGAAACAAGAATAATCAATATTGGAACTGATAGTTCCCAAAAATATGTCAACCTGGGAGTTGATTGCACCATTGAGGAAGTTGATCAATATGTTGCATTATTTAAATAATACATTGATGTGTTCACATGGACTTATGATGATTTGAAGGCTTATGATAAAAAAATATTTCAACACATTATTTCGTTGAGAGAAGGGGCAAAGTTGGTCAAGCAAAAGATAAGGATGATGAACCCCAAATTAAAACCTCTCGTAAAGGTTGAATTGGAGAAATTAAAGAAGGATGGAATTGTTGATATTATGGTAGCCGCGGGAGGTATTTACCTCCACATGTAAACCTGATGAGAATATAATACCCCAGGAAGCAAGAAGAAACCCTAATGAGTTGGCTAATAACCCTAGAAGACATGCCAGCTCAAGAAGATAACTTGTATTAGGTTATTACCCTCCAAGAGAAGAAGTCGGCTAGAAGAAATAATATATACTGAACAAACAGATACCCAGAATGAGAAGTCGGCCCAAGCAGTTAGCCATAATTACTATAAATATAGGAGGTCAGTCTTCATTCTGGCAGGCAGTCTCAGAATTGCAGAGCAACACTTGTGCGCACTGCAGTGCCCAATTTTGTGCGCAGGTTTGGAGGAGAGCTGCCATTACAGCTGCTGCAACTAGAAAATCACGTTTGGATTGGACTATCTCTTGGTTAGGGTTTGGAATTTTTGATCAACTCTTGTTGGTGTTCTATCCTTGGGGAAATGAGCGCTACCCTTTTTTTGGATATCTAGCCTAGGGTTTTGTTCCAGAGTGATTCTCTGTCAAGGTTAAGGTGCTCGGAGGGTGGCTTCGGCCTATGGTTGGGTGACAATAGCGATATTGTCAATGGTAAAATGAGAAAATCCATTATATTATAACATGTTATCATTTATGGGCCCACACCTCCTTCATTCAGTCTAACCACTGGAAGGAAACATAGCCGTAAGGATATTAAGCTTGTTGAAGAACTGTCGCTAGGGTTTCTAGCATGAGCAGTCACCATAGCATTGTCACTAGGGTTACTAGCAAGTGCAGTTGCAGAAAACCTAATACTCTCATTGAGGAACCTTTAGTGAAGTGATTGACCTAATTTTTGGATAGATCAGTGCGCCCTAGCCTAGCGCATCTCCTGGTACTCTTAGAAAGCCAAAACGTCAAGTTTGAGTTTTTGGTGAAATCTAGGGTTGACCAAGTCAAATAAGCCATGACCTACTCTATGAAGTCAGAAAACAAGTTAGATGGAGCTTCTAACTTCAGAGCGTGGAAGACAAGGATTGATCTCATCCTTTCCAAGAATAAAGTGTTGGATATCGTGAACGGAAAGATCATGGAACCAGAGTTTGAAGAAGAAAAAGAGAAGGAACCACAAAATGTTGCAGTTATGGAGAAGTTTAAAGATGGTGACATCAATGCCATGAGTATCATAGTGGACTCTACAGAACACCACTTGATACCCTACATCTCCCATCTTGACTCATTGAAGAAGATGTACGATGCCCTAACAAACCTCTTCTCAGTCAGAAACATTGGACAAGTAATGAGTCTGAAGAATGAGCTTCGTGACATGAAGATGAATGATGCCGACAACATAAAATCATACTTTGTGAGGATCTCTCAGTTAAGATATCAACTATAAGCTATTCAAGAGATCATTTCAAAGAAGGAATTGGTAAACATAGTACTCAATGGTCTTCCCAAGACATGGGATGCATTTGCCGCAAGCATGAACACAAGGAAGGATTATCCTACATTTGAAGAACTTTGGAATTGTTGTGCTCAAGAAGAATCTAGGATCAGTGAAAAAGAGAAACCCCAAAAGAAGTACAATGATCAAGACTTCACAACAAGATTCAATAATTTCAAGAACAAAAGGAATCTTGGTTCAAGGAGGAATCCAAATCAAGAGAAAGAGATTTCAAAAAAACAATGCTTCAACTGTCGAAAGTATGGTCACTACAAGAATCATTGTCCCGAGCTAAACAAAAGGAAGGAGAAACATGAAGCATCAGTTGCCAAAGAAAAGGAACCTACAAAGAAGACTAAACATGATGAAAGAGACTTTTTCTTCTGAAGGTAACAATACTTTTCTTAGTTCTTGTACATATCTTGTTTGCATTGTCTCTATACATATATTGTATATCTATCTCTTGGAAGATAATGTGTTCCAAGAAGAACTATACCTATGGAAGAAGGATTGCTATCATTATACAAGTTAGATAATACACATGAAAGGATGAAATACATCAAACAAATCACGTGGAAACTATTACAAGATAAGCGAAATCAAAATCAATCATGAAGAGACTTAGAAGAAACAAAGACATAAATAAGTCATCAATCAAGAGGAAATTGGAGAAATACTTGTGACGTTTTGCAGAAGACAATAATACGAAAGTGTGGACTCTGTTAGATGGAGGGAGCCGATTATATATTGCAGAAGACAATAAGGATGCAGACAAAAGTGTGGACTCTGTTAGACGGAGGGAGCCGATTATATGCACTCATACATGAAGCAAGTATTAGGAGGGAGCTAATCCTATGATCCATTGAAGATGATGAAGCATATATCCATTGTAGCAGCCATGAAAGATAGTACATGTTCAATTCAACCTCAGAAGAAGTCTTCTTCGAAGATAAGCTTTAAAGTATCCCTGGTTGTCCATCCACATCCATGATTCTATAATGAAAGGAAGAAGTGAAATATTTAGGGAATGAAATCTATAAGAAACTCCATGGACCCAAGAGCTAAAGAAAAACATTAGGAAGACCATGAAGATTCCAAGAAAGAAAGAGAAGCTAGAACAACCAGTCACTGTATTAAGAATCACAATATCACCAACCTGATATGAACTCAATAAAAAAAATCAAGCAGAGGAACTGAAAGTTGTGATGAAGAACAATGTATATATATGCAAGCATTGCAAGATACAGAACTAGAGGTTCTCCCAGATGGAGGGAGAAGACTACGATGATTACTTGTTCCAATAAATCAGACATACCTCTACATGAGTCTTTATATCATCCGTAATATCCATGGGTTGGAGTTCTACATCAGATGAATGAAAATACTATTATCTAGAGCAATTGAACAAAGAGCGTATGAAGAGAAACCTCAAGACTTTGAAGCATACCAGAAAGAGACCCTTGTATGCAGATAGAAAAAGATAACTTGGTGGAGAACCTCCAGTGCACAGCAGAAGCGTGGTGAATATTTTCTATAACAGAGATATTTTATCAAGATGATTACTCAGAAGATCAAATCTCATGATGACAAAAGAAGTGCCACATGGATATGTTCCAGTTTTCCAACAATGATATACTTTATTGATC
>SNQJ01S0045483.1:11951-49258 GCA_010110895.2 Picea sitchensis
ATGGATATGTTCCAGTTTTCCAACAATGATATACTTTATTGATCAGAGCTACATGAACCCTTCAGAGAAAACCAGTGTTCTAGACCGAAGTACATTTAAAATCAGGCATTACATTATCTATGACGAAGTCCAGAAAGGATAAAGTGGTTCTCCAATACATATCTCAACAGATGAGCAGATAAGCAGACATTTTAGTAAAGTTTCTGTCCAAGATGAAAGAGTTTGCGTACTCAAGCTGTAGCTCATGGAGACGACTTCCTTATTGAAAAAGGAAGAGATGACTCCCAGGTTGGGAGGGATCACTGATGTATTATTGATTGATGGACAATCATTTTTAGTTCGAAAAATGGTCCAGGATGAGTAGATACTTTCCAGTTCGGAAAGTGGATTGAGATTTCTGACGGACAAACATTTTCTAGTTCGGAAAATGGTCCAGATTGCTGATGTACCATAGACAATGACTTCCCATTGTGGTTAACATGGGAAGTGGTCTAGGGAAGTCTCTCTTCTTGAGGGTTACTCAAGAAGACTGGCCCGCCTCACCGGACACTGATTTCTCATTATGGTTAACATGAGAAATGGTCTGTTTTGGAGGTTGGTTCAGGACAATCATTTCCTATTGTGGTTAACATGGGAAATGGTCTGGACAATCATTCCTTAGGGAATATTCATTCTCTCCAGGCTGCACTTTGTTTAGTGCCGGAAGAATGGCCTAGGGTGGGGAATGGTCTAGGTTCAACAATTAGGGACAAACATTCCTTAGGGAAGACTCATTCTCATTCTCTCTAGGTTACACTTTGTTTAGTGTCGGAGGAATGACCTAGGATGGGGAATGGTCCAGGCTCAGAAAATCAGGACAATTATTCTTCCTTGCTTGAGAAGAATAGTCCAGATAGCTCATCATTGATGTCTTACCTTTTTGAGGGAAAATACTCTTCTGGATCTCACAGATGTGAGTGTAAGAATGGCCTAGATGATTCAGTTTATATCATAACATTGTTTCTGTGTAGGTTGATATCAGATGATTGTTATGAAGACTGTATGTCTCTAGACAGTATACTATTGTGGTGGATGTGTTCCAGTGTTTGATCAAGTACCTGTGTGCTACTTGGTGTGGTAGTATACCACTAGATTGTAGTTGTGTACTACTATGGATAGACATAGTTGTGTTCTATTGAATGATATTGTTCCAATTGACTTGAAGACTATTAACATTGTTGAAAATGATTATCAGCTAGATGGATGATCAATGAACAGAGTTTTCCCAGACAGAAAATGGTTCTTGTGTCACTCTTTGGAGTGAGCATCATGTCTGATTACTCAGATAGAGTATGGTTCCAAGAGATGATGTAGATGATGACACTAATGGTGATGATGGTGCTCATGATCTAGTCATGAGATAGTATATACAACTATGTTGATGTTACCGGGTGAATGGTATGTTTGTGCTCAAGACCATTACCTGTAATACCTCCCTAGCTAGGAGGGAGTGTTGATATTATGGTAGATGCGGGAGGTATTTACCTCCATGTGTAAACCTAACGAGAATATAATACCCCAGGAAGCAACAAGAAACCCTAATGAGTTGGCTAATAACCCTAGAAGACATGTCGTCTCAAGAAGATAACTTGTGTTAGGTTATTAGCCTCCAAGAGAAGAAGTCGACCAGAAGAAATAATATATACTGAACAGACAGGTACCCAGACTGAGAAGTTGGCCCAGGCAGTTAGCCAAAATTACTATAAATACAGGAGGCCAATCTTCATTCTGGCAGGTAGTCTCAGAATTGTAGAGAAACACTTGTGCGCACTGCAGTGCCCAATTTTGTGCACAGGTTTGGAGGAGAGCTGCCATTGCAGCTACTACAGCTAGTAGATCACGTTTGGCTTGGACTATCTCTTGGTTAGGGTTTGGACTATCTGATCAGATCTTGTTGGTGCGCTATCCCTAGGGAAAGGAGCGCTACCCTTTGTATGGCTATCTAGCCTAGGGTTTGCTTCCAGAGTGATTGTCTGTCAAGGTTAAGGTACTTGGAGGGTGGCTTCGGCCTATGGTTGGGTGACAATAGCGATATTGTCAATGGTAAAACGAGCACATCCATTATATTCTAATAAGAATAATATATCCCATTAGACATTCTGATTGGCTTTCAAATCCTGTGATAATAAGAAATAAGACCGGGGAGATTCAAATGTTTGTAGATTTCAGGGATCTTAACAAAACAAGTGTAAAGGATAATTATCCTTTACCTAACATTGATCTGAAGTCGGATCCAGAAGCCTGACAGGGTTTAAAAATGATAAAAAATGAAAGTGCTCGGAATGCGACGAAACCAGTGCCATTGCGTCTGTCTCATCTTCTTGATTCCGGTGGTATATTTACTTCGTCAAACAGGCTCCGTATGAGCAAGATATCACGTTCTATCCAAAAAGTCAAACATGCAAAAAAGGGGATGACTGTACAGTCCGTACAGTCCGTATAGGCTGACGTGGCAGCTCCAGAAGATGACATGTGGCATCCTCAGTTGACAACACATGGCAGGTTGATTGGCATACAGTTGGACCAATACAGGGGTGACATGTGTCACCACTGTAAGGGTGACACATGGCATGGATGATGTCAGCATCTGATGTGGCAAGGTGACATGGCAGTACGACTCTGACATGTGGCAGGCCCGTGGACCAATTGGCAGTCGACACGTGGCAGTTTTTGGTTGGTTGGTTAGGTACCACGTGGCCCAGTCAAGGGCTGCCACGTGGCACCCCATGATTGGTTCATGAGTTTTGTATAAAAGTTATGGCTTGGCCGGGGGTCGAACCCGCGACCTCCTGTCCGGGCAAAGAACTGGCAAGGTTGGGCTAACCGCCCACTCGACTGATGGTCCTTGCTATGTATACGGTGCAATTTTTATTTAAAATTGATTGCAATGTTTGTTCGGGGAAAAAAGGGCCGGGGCTTAGCCCCAGCCCTCGGCGCAAACATACGCCATGTAACCATCGCCACGGGACCCGGGGGGGGGGGCTATCCCTATTTTGGGCGCGGGTGGTTGTTATAGCCGAGATCCCATGCCATAAACCACAAGACCAGGAGCTAATCCGACGAGAGCGCAAGGCGAGGGTTATATTGTTATAGCCCGTGGCCGTATGCCTACGTGCCACGACGGGGAGCCAACAGACAGGGGGCGCGCAATCAGGGAGCGCTTGGCCACATGACCGCCTCCATATGACCCAGAGCGCGCCTATTGGGGGATGCACCCATATTATTGTTGCAAAATGGGTTTTATGCTATTGTTTGGGATTTTCAGTGATTATATGCCTATTTTTAGTTGATTTTCTCCATTTTTGGGAGATATTGGGCATTTTTGGAGCCCAAATTTTGGGAGGAAGTTGGAGATGAGCAACCAACTTCAAATATATATAAACTAGGCCTGTTTGAGGCCATGGAAATCAGTCAAAGAAGATTTATGCTGAGGAGAAGCCAAGCCAAAGCCATTTTTATGCAGGGAAGATTTTGAGGAGCAGACGCTGTCGGACCATTTCTGGGAGCTCCAGACGTCTGTTTTGCGTGCCGTTTTCTTTGCAGGGTTCTTGAGATCTAGACAAACATGACCATATCAGTCTTGTATCCATTTGGCATTGCAGCAATGTACTTTTGAGATTTTGAACAGAAATAAAGAAGCCTCCCCCACAGAGACAAAGGCCCGGAGACGTAGGCAAAGTTGTGCCGAACTCCGTTATCAATCTACGTGTTATGGTTTGCTGTCTATTATTTCATTTCAGATCTGCAAATGTGTATATGGATGTCATAATTCCTCTTCTTTCCTCATTCTTTCAATAAGTTTCTCAAATGGTTAATTAACGCATGCAAAATTAAAACTCAACCATAAGTCATTAAAAGATCCTACGGATCAAACATGGAGTTTCTTCTCCAACAAGTCACATGATCAACCTACATGTCCATGTTAGATGATTTTTTTGGGTATAATCAAGTCTTGGTTGCTAAGGAAGACATAGCAAAGACAACATTCATAACACCTTGGGAGACATATGCATATGGTAGGATTCCCTTTGGTTTGAAGAATGCAGGAGCTACATTCTGGAGGGCCATGGATCATGCTTTTAAGGATTTGATAGGAAAATTCATGGTGGATTATCAAGATGAATTAAAAATACATTAAAAAACAAGGGGTGATCACATTCATCACCTAGGGAAAGTTTTTTATAGGTGTAGATTATATGGTGTTTCCTTAAATCCAAAGAAATGTCTATTTGCTGTAACTCAAGGAAAAATGTTGGATCATATCATATGCAAATATGGAATATATATATATCCTGAAAGAGTTAAAGATATAAATGAAATTAAACCCCCCTTATCTAAGAAAGGATTTCAATCGTTTTTTGGTAAGATCACATTTGTGCGAAGATTTGTCCCCGACTATGCAAGTATTGTGAAGATGATCAATTTATTGTTGAAAAAAGACCAAAGGTTTGAATGGACAACAGATACACAAGAAGATTTCGATAATATAAAAGGGGAAATCACTATAGCTCCAGTCCTCATTAGCCCATATTTTCAAAGAGAATCCATCATTTATTCATTCACTAAAGAAACAATGGTTGCATCTATTCTTACTCAGAGGAATACCAAGGGTGACGAACTGTCGATTAGCTTCATGAGAAAGACCCTTCATGATTATGAATTGAGATATTCAGAATTGTAGAAACAAGCCATATCTCTTGTGAAGGTGGTGGCACACTTTTAGACTTACACATAAAATTCTCATGTTAGCGCTTACGTCCAATCCTCTCCTGTGAAAATGCTTTTAAATCAACAATTGAGAGAAGGAAAATGGGATAATTGGATGGAAAAAATTCAAGAAAATGACATTGAAATCAAACCTTTAAAGGTAGTCAAAGGACATGGTTTATGTAAACTCATTACAAAAAGTGATTCTTTGGATGGAATGATTTCATTTTCAGTTGGAGAACCCTTGGTAGATTAAGAATGGTATATAGATATTGTATTCTACCCGAGGTCCAAACAATTTCCAGTCACCGTGAACCCTAAGGAGCGAAGAACATTGAAGATGAAGTCAAATCAATATGTGTTGATTGTTGATAGATTGTTAAGAAGAAACTATGATGGTATATTGCTCATATGTGTTGATGAAAGAAAAGCTCAAGAATTGAGAGAAGGAAAATGGGATAATTGGCTGGAAAAAATTCAAGAAAATGACATTGAAATCAAACCTTTAAAGGTAGTCAAAGGACATGGTTTATGTAAACTCATTACAAAAAGTGATTCTTTGGATGGAATGATTTCCTTTTCAGTTGGAGAACCCTTGGTAGATTAAGAATGGTATATAGATATTGTATTCTACCCGAGGTCAAAACAATTTCCAGTCACTGTGAACCCTAAGGAGCAAAGAACATTGAAGATGAAGTCAAATCAATATGTGTTGATTGTTGATATATTGTTAAGAAGAAACTATGATGGTATATTGCTCATATGTGTTGATGAAAGAAAATCTCAAGAATTGATGAAAGAATTCCATGAAGGAATATGTGGTGGAAATTTTGCACCTACCACCACCGCCCATAAGATAATAAGAGCCGAGTTTTATTGGCCATCAATTTTTAAAGACTGACAAGCCAAAATAAGGAAGTTTATATCTTGCCAACAATTTTTAGGGAAAATGAAGAGATCTGCAATACCACTACAACCTATATTTGTGGAACAACCATTCTCCCAATGGGGACTTGATGGCATTGGGACAATACACCCAAATTCAAGCAAGGGGAATATATATATTCTCACCGCTACATATTATTTTACGAAGTGGCCAGAAGAAGTGGAATTAAAATAGCTTGATTATGAAGAGTTGATTAAGTTTCTCAAAGATAATATTTTGTCAAGATTTACTGTCCTAGAAAAATTCATCATTGATAATGGGTCGATTTTCATTGGTTCAAAATTTACAGAATTTTGTGGAGAATATGGAATTGTTATGGGACAATCATCAAACTATTATTCACAATCGAATGGTCTTGCAGAAACCACCAATAAGACACTCATTCAGATATTGAAGAAAACTGTTGATAAGAACCAAATGAATTGGCATTTAAAATTGACTAATGCATTGTGGGCAAGCATAATGACTCCAAAAGACAACATCGGGATGTATCCGTATACATTGGTTTATGGGAAAGAAGCAAAAATGCCGATTAGCCTTGAGTTGAATGTCTTAAATTTTGTGGTCAATACAGAGGGTGCTGAAGATTTTTCACCTATCCAACAGAGGGTCAATCAATTATTGAAATTGGAGGAAGAATGAAGTAAATCCCTAAATAAAAATTCTCAAAGACAACAGAGTATCAAAATATATTTTGACCAGAATACAACTGTAAAGAATTTCAGAAGGGAGAACTGGTCTTACTCTAGAACAAATATAAGGTGAAACCATCGATGCACACAAAATTTGAAGCACTCTAGATTGGGATATACATCATCGAAAAGATCCCGGGTTTTAATTCATATATGATCAAAGACATGAAGGGTAAAATATTAATGCTGCCTATTAATGGGAAACATTTGAAAGGTTTCTTCACCTAAAACTTTCTCATTTCCCTGTACATAATTTTTTTTTTTAATTTGTTCAGTTTGTATATTCCTACCTTTGACTCCATAGCCCAATGGATGGAAGCTCCTGGTCATAAAGATTATGGATTCTTGAAAACCCATAGGGGGTTATCATCCCGCAGTTGGAGCCAGTTGTTGAGATGAAGTCCTACTTCCAAAATTTTCTTTCCCTTTCTATTTTCCCAAATTCCTTTTTCCATTTATTTTCCCTCTTCTATACTATCCCTTGTTTCCCTTTTCCTTTCTTCCCTTCTTCTATCCATTTCTAGTTACCATACTTAGTCGCATTTAAAAAATTGGCGAGTTCATGGGTAGGCGGATTCACGGGTCTTCATCCCCATCCATCTTCCTATGCCATGAGTCCGACTGCCCACCTTGTTATAATATACTTAACCATTTTTGCAACTTCGTGGGTGCACAGATTCAAGCCTTCATCTTCCAAGTTTCGCGATCTCCACTTTACACCCAAATGTCCGTGATCTACATTATCATCATCAGACTTGTCGTGGGTATCGATCCCATAAGTATTTATTTCTCCTGCATACAAGTCTGACCAACCGGTTTGCAACACTTCATTTATTTTTGATCATTCATAACCGCGGGTTGGCGGGTTCCCAGGTTGGCGGGTTCATGAAAAACTCCAATATTCAAAATTGTTCTAGTCCATCCTCGCCATATTCGTTCTTTTCTCAATGTGCATTAAGTATGTTTTAATGCTAATAAATGATCATGCATACTCTGAAATATCATCATTAATAGTGAATGGATCGAGGATATTTCTTATTAAACTACATTAAAGCTCTATTTTCCAAAGGTTATATTATTGTCATCTCTCCGAAAAATTCATTTTAAGTTATTTTCCAGCTGAAAGAATACTCTCATCAACCTATGGCATCAATAGCTAGACAAAAATTCTATGGCGATACTCTAAATATTTTCGGTCGTGAAGACCACAAATTTCAGTGGTCCAGAGCTTATTCATGTTACTCCTCTCCTCCTGCACAAAAAGACATAATCTGGGCATTCGAAATTTCTCGCGCATGATGTGTTGAGAAGTATGTTCCGAGCCAGAGAATTATACAACTCCAATATCATTCCCCCATTTCCCTTTCACCACAAGTTTTTCCACCCACTATTAAGTTGAAAGGATCTTAAATCCTACTCATAGCAGTCATGAGTTATGTAGAAAAAAATATTAAGAAGATAATGTCACTAATAACAAAGGCATGGGAGGTTTCGAAAAATATTGTTTCTTTTGGCTCAAGGGAACATGCCTTCCATGAATATCTGCAAGCTGATATAAAGAATGAAGAAGGTTTCTACATTGATGCTGTATTACCATTTGGAATCAAAGTATTTAATATGACATAACTGAGAAGAAGAGAGGAGGATATGCCTTCCCCAAGTCGAATAAAACAACTAAATGCTTTCTAGAAGGAAAATATTAAAAAATTGAATAACATTTTTCAAGCATGCAACATAGCCATACTGAAAAGAGAGGAACTGTTCAAGTGACTCACGAAGATAGACCTAGTAGGATGTACTAATGAAGTACAAGACCTTAAATTAATTCTCAACTCAATGTTCCAAACAAAGCAAAAATTTGACGAACAAGTTGAGATATTTAAAGGGTTATTAGTTGAATTTTTTTATGGCATACTCGAATATAATGAAGATGAAATAGACAATTGGCTAGTTGATTATTCTGTGAAAAATCAAGATATTGAGGAAGCAAATTACATGGTATTTATCTTAACTTAAGAGACTTGGAAGGTGAGTTATTCAACATTAAAAAACGACATGAGATAAACGCCGCACCAATGAAAAGTTATATTGAATATTGGTTCAACAAAGAAATTGAAAAATTAACCAAAGAAGACAAAGAAACATTAGTTGAGATGGTTCCTATAACAGTCAATGAAGACAATAAAATGATAGAAAAGGAGAAAGTGAAGACCACGATATACCATCCATAGTAGCTTTGCGTTGATCCATTTTCTTTCTTTATCATTTTTTCATCTAGTTACTCTGCTTCTTTGACTAGAAAGTTTTAATCGAAATATGATAACTTCTCTCTGTCTTCTTTCGAGGTCTTGCTACTGCATGCTGTACATTCTCCTTATAAAACTTTTAGCTGCTTTTCATATTTTTTCTTTATGGTCCATGGGATACCCAATCCAAGTCCTAAGGACAGAAACGCATTTAAATTTCAAGCATTGTAAGAGACTATATATTTTTTATAAATCCCAAAGAGAACTATTTTGGGATCGGTTTTGACTGTATTTTATAACTACGAGTTTTGAGTATAAAGTATTTTGACATTGATCTATCATTATCTTTCAATTTGAGATCCCCATGTTTTACTCTATTAAAGTTCTCTTATGCATGCATACCATCTTCTTTTACTTTATGATTAGAAATCTTTAGTTTAACTATGATAGATTTGTGAGGAAGTTTTGTCTATCTTTTTCAAGTTTATGAGGTGTCTGAGTTCTTTGGCTTCATTTCACGGGGAATCTCACAGAAAATAAAAACAAAACATTTTATTTCATTTATTATTTCTTTCTATCTTTATATTTCTTTGATTATCGATTGGACTTCTATAAAATTACATAATATATATAAAATCTAGAGTCCCAGAAAATATTAAAATAGAGAGGTACCACTATATAGCAGTAGAGATTTGTATCCCCATGAGGTTTCAGTTTTTGGTCCCTAGGAACTGGCGTCAACAATAAGGAAAACCATAGTGATTTACACACAAGGGCTAATAGAATTTGGCCCATCCTTAGTACCCCCATCCAATGCTTTCTTTGGGAAAAGTAAGACATTTCTAGCTTACCGAATGAAGACCTTTATACTCTATACTAGTTTTCCAAAGTTATTTGGCGCAAAGTTTTTTGGAAGTTTATTGCATTAAATTCTCCAATAATAGGAATTATTCTGAGGTATGAACTAGCTGAGAGGGTGAATGAGTTAGTTTAGATTATTAACAATCTACTCTCATTTTTAACTTTGAAGATCATTAATCTTAGTGGGCGGTGAGTCTTTACTGTAAAATCCAGAGTTATAATCTTAAAGCAGATAGTATAAAGAGCGGCAATCACACACGGCATTCATTCACAAGTACGAGACCTGTGATTTTCAAGAGGAAACCCAATCAAGGAAAAACCTCGTCTTCTTAAGATGTTACGAAAGCTCCAACCCGTTACATCTCATGACACATGAGCACCAACTCATAGAGGGCTACAACCTCGATTGCCGGTTTCAAGCTGAGAGCGCCAACTCTCACAGAGTCCCAACACCTATTGGGTGGAAGCACCGACTTCACTTTTTACTTCACACCAAATGAATGAAGGGCACCAACCTTGATTCTACAAACTTTACCCACTTGAGAGACATCGTCTCCCTAACCACCTACCACCCTAGTTTACCAAAATACATATTGCTTAAATCAACTTTGTTCCTTCGATGCGCCAAACTTGCTTACCCTTCTGATCTTCTGTATTCTTTCCCATGTTTCACGATCTGCTTTGCTTTCTGCCTCCCTTGTCCTCACAGCCAGCCCGATTTCGAGCGCATCTTCTCATCACCTTGATTCATCTCCTTTTCTCACATCCATGGCGCTCCCTCTTTCTCACATTAATAGAAACGATTCATCTCTGTTCCAGCACATTATATATATTCACCACATGCGAGAGGGTTTTCAATACGTTTCTCACTCCAGCTGCGCGGTTTCCCTTTTCTTTATTTCTTTTTTACGCTTGCATGCCCGACTTTTATTCACTCCTTGATTTTTAAATGGAAGCTGCTTTGCATACTTTTCTTCTACATACCCACATCGTACAGCTGCATGATTTCCTCATCTTAGCGCCAATCAATTTTGGAGCGAAGTCTTTCTTGCTTTTCTCAACTCCAGCCCTTAGTTTCCCTTTCTTTCATTCTTTGCTTACGCTTTTAGCATGCGGTACGTTCTCCGGTTTAGGCGGGTTCTTTACTTGCCCTCCCTCTCATGCCTTATCATTACAGCGTGTTCCGACATCTGTTTCGTGCGATGTTCGACATCGTTTCAGCGATTCGTGTTCCGGTACGTCGTGTTCCGGCATTAGACGGTGTTCCGGCGATTGCGTGTTCCAGTGATTACGTGTTCCGGCGGTCGTGTTCGGCGGTCGTGTTCCGGTTCCGACATTAAGTGTTTCAGCATTCGTGTTCCGGCATTCATGTTTCACCGATGCGGTGTTCCGGCATCGTGAATTTATGAACATTCATGTTTTATTGATGCGTGTTCCGGTCGTGTTCGACGATGGAAGTGTTCCAGTAGAGTCATTATTCCGGTGATTAGTGTTTAACATTACGTGTTCGTGTTGACATCCTTGGCTTGCTCCATAACCGATTACCATCAATGACAAAGCCCTTAACCATGCTGCGTGATCCGGTAACGAAAGCGCCAGCAAAATACAAAGTCGATCCAATGACAACCATAACCATCACCGTCGGTCTTACGGTATAGCCACTTATCTCCCAACAATCTCCCCCTTTGGCGTGATGGCCGTATGTATGGCAACTATATCAATATGTCTTTCGCATTTCTCCCCCTTTGAAATCCAAGGAAAAAGAGGTTAGCGATTCCATCCCTCAAAGCTCCCACGACTTTATTGCTCAGCGATGTACACCGGGAATGTCGACTTTGATAATCTGTATGTATGTTCGCTTGTACGCCATGTTACGCTTGTTAATTAGCAGGGCTTCTTGTGAAAAGATCCTTTGGTTGTGCTCCTCTAATCAGTCATCTATGTTCAAGAGAAAAACTCTTGCATCTGCAATCTTCTTAGTTACTGGCGTACATCCTTGTTTTGTGCATGTCAAAAATATTTTAAAATTTAATAACCACCTCGGATAACCCAGGAAGGCCGGTCGCGGATCAATCTGAGAACTTCTCCAGAAACATTTTATTTGTCTCTCTCTATGTTAGCCTAAAAGGATGATTCTGCGTTTTGTCTTCTACTTTAAATGACCTATCACGGACATCTAATTTTGCACAACGCCAGAAGCTGATTCAATATATTGATATATTCAATCTTGAAATTGTAAAGACCAAATCTCTTATGGAAGGCGATCATTAATCCTTGCCGCTCTACGATAAAGTCGCGAGGGGTTAAGTTTAGAAGGTGAACTTTTATCACTTTTATTAGGGTGTTCAATACATTGCCTTGGTAATGGTTTGAAGGTAAATTATGTCAACAATGCATGCGTTGGAAGGAATGTCTTTAATTTGTACCTTTTATTGGCGGCAGCTTACGTGATCTTTTGAAATACTTAGGAATTACCTTAATGCTTTGTCTTGGAATGAAGAGTAACGGTGGAAACTTACTAATGGTGCTATTATCAGAGTGAAGATGGATTTCTTCATATGTTACCTTCAAGTCCTCAAGATCTTGTATCATCCGCTTATTACTGAGCCTGGCGCATCACGGCCATTTTGCCAATGTGTCGCTTCTGTGGTAGACAAAGCTATGGAACTTTGCTTCTTGCTTAACCATTACAACTTCAACGAATCGCTTTAAAGGAATGCACCTCCAGGTGCTCTTTCTCTCATCTACACAATTTGCCCCATCTGTGATAGAATATGCCTTCAGCTGAAAGTTTTGATTTCTTAGGTACCATAAACCATAAGATGGAGTGCCCTTTGGGATATTTGAAAAGGAAATTCGCTTTGGCTTGACTACTAGTGACTCGTTTAGAGGCGACTTGAAGTCTTGAACCATCCCAATGGCGCATGCATTATGCGGTGCTTGTTATGGTATTCTTATGAAAAGCGACTTCCTATCATAGTCACAATACGACCTTTGATCCATACGGGTAGTATCATCTTTGCTCAATTTGTAGCCATAGATCATGGGTGTGCTCACAGGAGGGCATCTTCCATTTGAAACCTCTTCGGCATCTCAGCTACGCGATACTTCTCTTGGGAATAAACTTCATCATTGAGTAATTTGAAGACCAAGGAAGTATGACAACTCTCGAAACATAAAGACGCATCAAATTCGGATTTCATTGCATGCTGATAGGCAATTGGAATAGAGGGTGATTAGTCTGATAAAGAGTAAACTAATCATCCAGCTTATAAGCCCAAAACTTTCTAACCGGTAAAATCAGCACCGCCAGTTGGTATACCAAATTGCTATCTGCCGAAGAATCTTTCTTGAAATTTTAGTGTAGATATTTTTCCAGTCCTCCCATACACAGGGCTTTCTTGAATTTACGCTTGCTTCAACCATGAAATACCTTTTTCAGCTTACGGAACATGAAATTCGGGTTTATGCAGTAGAGAAAAACCGCCAGTTGTTCCGCCATACACTTCCTCTAGAATTCCATTCCGAAATCTTGACTTGACGTCATCACGGTACATACTTTGAATCGTTTTGTGACGTACAGGCCAAAACATTCTTATAACCTCCATTCTTGCCAACTGGAGCAATGTTTCCTTCGAAGTCTTGTCCTTCAATCACGGGCATATCCTTGATTCGAATGCTTGCCTTATTTCTCCAGTCGACCTTGTTCGATTTAGCTTATTCTTCCAGGAATACGGAGTCCTATCTCGCATTCTTGTCGAGGTCTAAGGCACAAGATCGGTGTTATTCTTTCAATCTGCGGTCAACTCCCCTCATTCATAGGTACGCTATCCGGTGTTTATAGCTTCCATGCTTCATTTAAAACTTTGGTTTCAATTTTAGATAAGATACCACGCTAGCAGGCTTTTCGGATGCGCCGAAATTTACCATTCGTACGAACCCCTTTGTTTATAAAATCACCAATGATTTGACTTCAGGATGATTCTTCCTAATAGTTCTGGAAGAACTTTTCTTGGTGACATTGGGAATCTCCTTCTTCATCCGGCTCCGGATTCTTCCTCCACATTGACCCTTGAGGGTCACGTTCTTCATCTGCATCATCAAAGAAGCACGATTCTTCGCATGAATCTCATTGTTGGTGTTTCCATGACATTCTTCATCTACTTTAACATCTATCACGATTCAACCATTCTATCACGGCCCTCTTGTTATTAACATCACGTAGCCTTTGCTATTTCGCGACATATCCAAGAAAATTCCAGCTTCATCATCCACAGTCATCATACTTACCGGATTCTCATCATTATTAACGATGTAACATTTGCTTCAAAGACCGGCAGATAGCAACGAGTGGCGGGTCTTCCAAATATGAATGGAAATCATGATCTTATCTTGTTTGATTCTCAAATGTGCTTTATTAAGAATATTACTGCAATTGTATGAATTCCTTCTACCCAGAAGCTTTTAGAAATATCCTTTTCCTTCATCGATTGAGAGCACCATTTCTTTGAAAGGCGTTCTAATTAAATCTTTCCACCACTCCATTCTGAGGGCATTCTTGCAATTGTGTATTCTTTTTTGATGCCATGCTCATCAATCTTTGAATTGCCTTGAAATTTGAACTCTCTCCTCCTCTATCGGTATTAGCTTTATTCTCCTTCAGTCTGATTTTGATTAAGCGGCTTGCAAGTGTTGAATTTGGCAAAGCGGCTTCAGATTTCTCTTTGAGAGCATAACCCATGTCAATGCGGAATAATCATCGATAGCAACATGAAATAGTTTTTCTTTACTGTTACCTTCCTTTTCTTGATGGGCTACGGATACATATGAACTAACTGAAGGGTTTTGCTTGATGATGGAAAACTTTTGATTCGCGAGTTAAGTCCGGTTTTTCCCATTGTTTATGGCTTACACACAATATCGTAATGGTTTTGATATTTATGGGAAATCTCTTACTTCGCTGCTTCTGTTTAAGGTTTTATTAAGATTAGTCGAAGTGTAAAGAAGTGTCGGTCTTACATTACCCGCAGCCGGCTTTCATTATATTTACTTAGATGACATTCTTCTCTTCCTTCTTTAGAATGTAAACATTATTTTCTGTTCACTCCTTTGGCAACTAGTTTTTTCTGAGGAGACCTCTTTAATTCCTGATCTTTTAGCATTAAACGAGACACTTTCACATCCTTTATCACACATCGGCTTACACTAAGAAGGTTGTGCTTTAACCCGTCTACAAATAACCGCGTTACGAGCTTTTTCCGCTTTCCATTGCTTTCGGACTAACCGATCGTTCCTACGACCTTACACGGGTGCATTGTTTCCAAGGTTACCTTTCCACCTTTACACTCAGACATGGTAATAAACTTCTCCTTACCTCCAGACATATGCTTTGAACATCCGGTGTCAATGTACCAGGGATCATACGATTTCAGGCGAGGAGCTTCAATGTTACAATGAGACTTTCTTTCTTTCTCCATACATTTTGTTCAGCTTTATATTTCGTTTTTAATTCTGCTTGTAGTGCTTCAAATTGCACTCTGTAGCTACATGTCAAAATTAGAATAGTTGTAGCATTTTGGTTCTTTGTATAAAGAGTCAAATGGATTAACATTTCAGTGTTGTACCCTTCTTCTATCTATTGGTAAGGAAGCTTGCGATCCCTTGTGATGATGTTGTTTTCCATCGTCGTGAATGTTTACGAGGATTATAAAGACAGTTTGCAGCTTTTTGCCCAAAGTTATAGCAGCAAAACAATAACCATTGAAGAAATTAGCATGCCGAATCTTGGTTGATTCCTAGGAAGATAATACATTGACTGCTTGGTCTCATGTTTGTAATTAAGTGCATTATGAACTTTGTTATTTGACCTCTTTTCTGGACATCCTGGCTGTATGATTTTATTGATTGAACCAACCTTAGCTTGCTCTTTCTTATTACTTGAGTGCTGTTTGTTGTTGGAAAATGGGCGTATCTCCAATATTTTCTATCATAGAACCTTCAGCGCTGATTTAGGCAATCACATTGGATGATTCTGTATTCTTTACCAACTAACTGTTGCTTACGTCTTCTTCATATCCTAGACAGTTATTATTGGAGGTCTCTGTCTGTTTAAAATATTGTTTAGCTCCTCACGAGCTTTGATACTAGAATATTACGATTATGCCAAGCGATATTTTTCTAGCTCGCTAGGTTACAACTTCTTCTTCTAGATGTTTATATCTGGATCTACTTTCAGCTAAGTGTTGCTTTAGGACTTCTTCAACCTCTTCAAGTTTCTAGCTTCAATGGGGAATGTCGTGGTTCATCTTTGGATTAATAATTGTTTTGCTTTCTCTTCTTTATTCACAGTCTATTTATTTCTTCCAGGGTACACATCAACTCACCTTCCATATCCATGGCATCCATATCATTCTCACGAACAATTACGTTTCAATTCATTCTTATGGCCATAGAATGAAGTCATCTTCTTGATCTTCATGGGAGGATTCACTATCACGAGGTTGTAGAATCATCATTATTTACCACAGACTTTTCTTTTTATTCTTATACTTATTTTTCTTTATTATATTTCTTCCTTGAAATCTTTCTTCATAATGAGTTACGTTCTTTCCTTTATAAGGACGATTTCATGACAAAATGCCACCACAGTTAAAACACTTAAAGGTAGTTTTCCATTGTACTTCACTGATCGGTTTTAACCTTCTTACAAATTTGCCTCGATTTCATCAGTTAGGACTCGATGCTCACTTCTACTTTGAATGAGGCTTCCTAGATGAGTTTTGATCTATGATAATCCTCATTTCATAAGCAATTAAGGTTCCTAACCAGCGATCAAGAGATAATGTCTTGAGTTCACTCCATCTCCTCTGATATAGAGACTTTAGGATCTTCGAGGGTAGAATCCAAAATTTTACGGACAAGTGAGTCATCAATTGTTTCTCGGCCCTCATGGCATTCACCATTTCATCAACTCTCAAAAGAACTTACTTATGTTTTCATCTTCAATCATTCTCAACTGTTCAAATCTCCGGTACTATGTAGGTTTGTAGCTTGGCATCTTTCTCATTTCCCCTCCTTAGCTACTTATCGGAGTTTTCCACATTTCTTTAGGTTTGAAGATTCATTACTTTCTGAAGTGCGATTACGGCCAGACCACGAGAATAGCATTCATAGCTTTTGCATTAAGGTGAATTCTAATTTTTCATCTTTAGTGGCTCACGATTGGTTTTATTGTATCACATTTCTACTTCCAAACATGCTCCCGAGACATTAAATTATGTTCTCACATCCTTACCTTCTCGAAGGCAAAATTTGTGCCATTAAAGATAGGTGCCTTGTTGGTTGAACCATCATGACTAGTCATTATTTCCCTGCAGGATCTTCCTTACAATAAAGGAACCCTTTCACGATACCAATTATTCTGGTATGAACTAGCTGAGAGGGGGTGAATCAGTTAGTTTAGATTATTAACAATCTACTCTCATTTTAACTTTGAATCATTAATCTTAGTGGCGATGAGTCTTTTCTTTGTGAAATTCGAGTTATAAACATAAAGCAGATGGTATAAAGAACAACAATCACACACAGCTTTCATTCACAGAAATACGAACCGCAGTTTTTCAAGAGCCAACCGGGAAAAACCTCGTCTTCTTTAGATGTTCAGCAAGCTTCAACTCCGTTACATCTCATATTTTATGAGCACCAACTCATAGAGCTACAACCTCGATTGCCAGAGCACCAAGCTGGTGAGCATAACTCCACCGAGTCAGGCCTTAACTGGGTTGGAAGCACCAGATTCACTTTTTACTTCAGCACCAAGCTGAATGAAGGCGCAAACGCCCGGATTCACCACAAGAAGCGCAACGCGAGGAGACATCGATCTCCCTGGCACCACCACTAGTTTACCAAAGTATATTGCTTAAATCCAACTTGTTCATTCGATATAACGCTACCCTTTTCCTCTTTGATCTTCTCGTATTCTTCCGTATTTCACGTCTGTACTTTCTGCCTCATTGTCCTTTGCAGCCCATTCTCAGTTTCTTCTTCTGTCACGCAGATTATCCTCCTTTTCCCACATCCATAGAGCTCTCTTTTTCCTTCATCAACAGCAACCATTCATCTTTGTTTCAGCGTTTTATATAGATTCACCACATGCGAGGTTTTCAATACGTTTCTCCACTCCAACTGCAGTTTCCCTTTCTTTATTTCTTTTAAGCTTTCATGCCCGGCATTCCTCATGATTTTTATGGGCCCGACTCTTTGCATGCCTCTTCATATGCACCACATCAGCCTGTCTTTGTGTTCCTCATCTTAACTGCCAGTCTTTTTTTAGACTAAAATTCTTTCTGTTTTTCTTAACTCCAACTGTAGTTTCCTTTCTTTCATTCTTTCTTCTTCTTTTCGCGTACAGTTCTCCACGATTTTCTGGGCGGTTCTTTGCCTTGCCTCACTCGCATACCTTATCGTATAGCGTTGTGTTCCGGCTTGTCCCCGATTTCGATAGGTGTTCCAACATACATTTCGGCGGTTGTGTTCACGGCTGATCGTGTTCAGCCGGTCATGTTCCAGCGATCCGTGTTCCGGCGATTCGTGTTCCAACGATTGCGTGTTCCGGCATTAAATTATTGTTCCGACGGTGCGTGTTCCAACATTAAGTGGTTTATTAGGTGTTCAGCGGTCATGTTCGGCGGTGGGAGTGTTCGGCGATTGATGTTCCGGCATTAAGTGTTCAATGCGGTTCCGGCATTCGTGTTCCAACATCGTGTTCCAGCATTAGGTGTTCGGCCGATTACCGTGTTCCGGCATGCGTGTTCCGGCATTAGGTGTTGTGGGTCGTGTTCCGGCGATTAAGAGTGTTCCAGCGGTCATGTTCGGTAGGTCGTATTCCGGTGATGGAGTGTTCAGGCATTAGGTGTTAAAGGTGTTGACATCCTTCAGTATCCATAACCCGATTGCCATCAATGACAATGCCAACATCCTTGACTGCTCCATAACCGATTGCCATCAATGACAACCTTAACCATCTGCGTCAGTCAATGACAACCTTAACCATCTGCGTCAGTCAATGACAACCTTAACCATCTGCGTCAGTCTTCTGTTATAGCCATATCTCCAACAGGAATCACCTCCAAAAATGTTTTGATGAGAACAAGATGACCTCCCCCAGAGATCCAACAGTTACACCATAAATTCACTTTTCACTCCACCTTTGCCACTAAACATGACTAATCTTTGATGCCATAATTATTGGGCTTTATGGCATATCCCAAGTACATGATTCCCTCGCCAATACATTTTTGTGCATATGGAATTTTTTTTTGAACATGGTATTGATTTCTTCGTTGTCTGAAGGGAGATAGATGGCATATTTTCTATTGTTTATAATCATTCTAGTTGCAGTGTTGAAATTGTTAAGAATATCCAAAAGGGATTCGCAGTCTGGAAGAGCACAATGACAAAAGATGAAAACATCATCAATAAAAATTAAATGGGAGAGAGATGTTTGGAAGCCGTAAGATATTCCATGGAAGGCATGAGTTTGATGAGCTTCATTCAAGACACAGATTATGACTTCCATCACTAAGATAAAATAGATAGGGGGATGAGGGACAACCTTGTCTGAGTCCCCTTCTGGAATTGAAAAATGTGGAGCCAACACCATTAAATCAAAACAATAAAGGTAGATGAAGTGACTCCTACCATTATCCACTTAACAAATTGTAGATTTAGGTTGATCTATAGAAGCAATAATCTGAGGAATAACCATGAAAATCTATCAAAATCTTTTGATAGATCAATTTTGAAGACCGATATATCTTTATTTTTGGTTTTGATAGTATGAAGACCCTCATGTGCTGCACCAATGGTTTCATGGATTAGGGAACCTTTGATGAATCTAAACTGTTCATGGGATATGTAGTTGGAGCGGAGGGGATTCAATCACAAGGCACTGATCTTAGAGTGGATTTTATAGAGGCTATTACAAATATTAATGGGATGGAAATATTCAAAAGAGATGGGAAGATTAGTTTTTGGAATCAAGACGAGGAACATAATGTTAAAAATATGTTTTAGTTTACCCTCTGTCCTGATCTATTCCAGGACAAGAACATAATATTTTCCAAGTAGATAAAAAAAATCCCAAAATAAATCTATAGTCCAACCATTTGGGTTGGGGATTTTGTATTTTTTGAATGAATCTAGTACCCCACAAAGCTCTTCCAAAGTTATTTCCTTTAAGACTTCTCTGTTGTCTTCTTGTTATAGAATTTTTGGGAAGAGTCTTAAGAGGCGTAGCATATCTTCAATAGATTCATGCTCTTTATTTGCAAAGGGGTTTTTGAAATGTGAAACCCCCAATTCTACAAGATTTGAAAAGCTCATTTTCTTGTTTCCATTCTGATCCTCTATTTACCATATAGTATCCTAGTTCTTCTTGTGGTTAGAAATTTTTTGGAAGTACTTAGTGTTTTGGTCTCTAGCCTCTAACCAGAGAGTGCGACTCTTAAGTCGCCACTTCTATTCCTTATCTAGTAGAATGGAGAGGCTCTTGTCTCCAACTGTTTACAATGGTCCCTTATCTTTGCATCAACTGGCATGTTACCAAATTATAGCTTGTGCATACAAATACTCCATTTTTTTCTTAGTAGAATTAAGGGCCTTCCCTAGAGATTGTCTACAAGATTTGGCCCAAGTTGATGCCACCTTTTTCAATGTCTGAATATTCTCTAGGATATGGTCACTAGCTGACATGCCCTTTGACATTGAGAAAGGATGCCACATGGACTAGACTAGATTCTTAAAATCCTTGGTACTAGACCAACTGGAGTTGTAATTAAATGGATATCCTGATTTGGTATCTATCTTACCAAGTTCTAAGTAAATAGGCCAATGATCAGAACAACGTACAGGTCCCACCCGGGATCAATAATTGTTGATGGAGTGGAGTAAAGCATCTTTGACTAGAAAATGGTCTAGCCGCTTCTGGATACTTTCATGCCCTCTATGGTTGTTATACAAAGTGGGTTTCAAAACCACAAGTTCCACATCAACTAACTTGCATGCTTCAAAATTATCTAAGAAGAAGTTTGAGAGTTTTTCCTCCCGACCTAGAACACCCCAAATCTAAGTCGCCTCCAAGAATTAGAAATTCATCCAAAGCTAAATTATAGCCAAGGGTTTTGGTTTTGGTCCAGAACGCTTCCTTTTCAACATATGGCGCATAGATATTGAGGATTTTAAGGTGACGATTTGGTTTGAAACTAAAAATGTCTGTAAATAAACCATCAACAATAGAGTATGAATTAATAAGTGAGATCCTTGGATATAAACCAATAATTAATCCACAAGATAAACCCACAGAGTCCGTTCCAATGAAATTCCAACCAGGAAAGAGACACTTAAGATAAAAAATAAAGGATTCAAAGATATCCATGGTTTCCTATAGGAGAAAAATATCAGGTTTCGAACTATCACAAAGACTGCAAAGGGACAATTTTTTGGCTTTCCCTCCTAAGCCACGAGTGTTGGCAGATACAATGATCATTGAGAAACCTTCTATGAGGCCATCCCTGTTCTAAGGACCCCGGTTATTAATTTTTGTTTACCTTGATAGAACTCACAAGATACTCTTTCATTTGCATGCTTAACAATAGATTTACATCCAACTTTCATAGGGGCTAAATATTTAACAAAATCTAGGCCTAGGCCTCCTAAGAGGCCCACGCCATGAACCTGTTGACGGGTGTAAGTGACACACTGTCAACTGGAAGGTCAAATCCGGACCGGGGTTGTCTAATTAACCCAAGCCGTTTTGAATGAAATGACCCGACGAGTTTAATGGCTCCGTTGGCCAACTAAAGTCCTAAAAACAATAAAAGAAATGAAACTAATCTAAAAGCTAATTATACTAAGAATATAAGTTTACTAATTACGGTTGTTCAAATAGAAACATGAGTATGTGCATATGATTATAAACAGTCTATAAGCTTGCAAGGTTTACTTGAAATCTTGCGAAACAAATGTTCTTTAAAAGTTTTTTCTAAAATAGATAAAGAAATCACATAAATATTTTTGTTTTCTTTTTGAAAGTATAAATATTTAAAATTAATAAATACTAAGTAGGTACAACTGAAACAACGATACATAAACAATCAAAGCTAATTCATGCAATCATTATTTCATTAATAAATAATTTAACTAAATAACACACAGACTAACTTGTAACTAATCGATTAAATTGAGTTTATCTTCCTGTGTTGTTTGAGCTCCTACTTGTCCTGCATGTAAGGGAAACCTGCGACAGAACAATACTAGTACTTCCAGAATAAATTCCAAGAAGCGTTTGATGTGTTGCAGCGAGAATATAACAACATAATGATAAATGTAAAAATCTGGTGATCTTATGATAATCAATGACTTAGAATGAAAGGAAACTCAATTCAAAGTATTAATATGATCCATCATTTAATATCTAGAATAAATCAATAATAATCAAATGGCAGATTGATCACAGATACTAAATGGAATAACAAATTATAGACAACATCTAAATATTAAACAATATGAAACATCGTATGGCGATGAGGCTAAAGCTAAATCGATCATAATAATATCTCATAAATTGAGATAATAGAAGAACACAATGGAGTAAAAATCACACAGGTCTAAAGCCAATGGTGAGTTGCTTCCCCATATCAGTTCTCAAAATCACATATCCATAATGTATCCCAACAAAAGTTGTCTTTACTACTAAACAATGACTACTATTTAAACTTGTCATGGATTAACAACCTCTTATCATGCAAGATAGAGGGTAATCCCATAAAATTAGATAGCTTTAAAAAAATAGGGTAACCGAGAAACACTCTTGTAGGAGTTCTTCTTATCAAAATTAATTACATAATGACATAGTTTTATCAAAACATAAAGGAAATTACTAAACTATGCAGCGAAGGATCCATGATTTCTTCTTCTTGTGAATATCATTATAACTGTTCTTTCTCTGAAAAATTAGAAAACAAAATTGATTTTAGATAATAATTCAAACTAATATTTACAAATAGAGAAGCTACAAGATTCTATAGGTAGTCTAAAATAGTAAAAATAACAAATAAAATCTATCTATTTTATTTTTTTAAACATACTCAAATAAAAAAACAAAACAACTATTTACTATTTTAGCAAGGCATCTGATAAATCTGAATTTATGATGGTGAAATTTGTTGAGTTTTTAGTGATCATATTATTAGGTTGCTTAATCCTCTTAGTTGTAACATTTTAGTTTGAATTACTTTGTCCCTTACGTTCACGATTTTTCTTGACAGCCGATCTGTTTGGAACACTCTGGGTCGGATCAACAGTAGGAGCAGGAGAAAACCTCTACTTCAACACATCTATAACCTCCTCTAATAGTTTTCTGGGAACGAAATTATATCGTGACTTTTTCCCCAAAGGGTTCTACATAGAAACAAAATTTCGTTCTGTGGTCGCATGGTATTCATGTGGATCATCACACATGTCTTTGATAGTAGGGTTTAGCCTCTGTAGGTGATAGAACTCAACCATTTTTTGCAGATCTTCAAATCCACAGAGAGGAAAGGGGAAAATAGAAAAAACTTAGACGAAACAGATTTTCTGAGAAAAAGCTATCCAGAAAATGAAACATACCTCTGAAATAGATTCGTTTTTGAAGAAACTGCCTATTTGGAAGGTAAATGACCCCATTTCCGAAATGGGTTTTAAACGGTTTGGCCAAATTCATAACCTTTTTCTCAGAAATCCTCGTATAAAAAAATGTCTCTGTTACACACTTACGGATTTGAACTCTGCTATGTAATCACAAATGTGGAAAAACTCAGGGCTGTTCAGATCTGCACTGCTACAAGAGCCATGGGTGTTATCACACAGACATAGTAAAGGCAACGAGAGGTGGGTTTCACTTTCCAATACACAAGCAATAGGAAGAGGTCTATGAAATTGGGAGAGGCCCGATACCTACGAACTTGGGCAATTATGATGTTTGGTAATTTAAGTTTGGAGTGATAGAAAACTAGAGGACGTGCATGCCTATGAACCATTAGGCACAATGAAGATTAAACCCCAACCACTATCATATGCTTATTCGAATAATGAATGAGGGTCATTAAATGTATAGGACAACAGGATGAGGTGTATTCGTGGGTGCATCAGACCTGTACCAAGTGACATGAAAGTGATATGACTGATAGAGAAAAGAGAACATATCAATTGTTAATCCAAGGTTGCAGCGCGATTATGGATATCAAATAATCAAACCATACAATCAACCATAGATAATCCCATAATACATAAAAATGTGGCAGTGGATTAATGAATGAGCTTATAAAACTTAAACTTAGCAACATATAGGTTCCCTTAAAGTGAAATATCTTTGGTAAAAAAATAGAAGAGAAACACAGACTAGAGAATGATTACCCAAGCCAAGTTTTTTGTTTGAATTTCATGCTTGCATTCATGAAATTTAAACAAAACAAATGAAAATCTAAACGAAAAAATCATAAAATAAGTTAGCCTAGTAAATCTCCTTGAAGACAAAAGACATAAACATTTGTAATATAAGGAGGAGGTAGCTACAATTTTTTTTATCCCTTTGTGATGACTTTTAATTATGATAAAATTTGACAGAATTGTTGGCTGCCAACAATGGCGACATGTTGGGCGAAGCAATTATCTCTGCATCACCAAAAAATTATATTAGGGGCACAGATGAAATAATTTTTAGAGACAGTTAACGACAGATCAAGCATTTCGACAATAACTCAGAAAATAACATAGTCATAGCATTGGATGCATTTCTCTCCGACATTGTAATCTAGTACCTTATTTAGATGCATTTCTCTTCCTCAGAAAAAGCATAATTTTATTTCTTAAAAGAGACAAAATCACATTTTGTAGGTGCTTCAAAAGCACAACACACTAACTGTGTGTGGATTGTCAAAGAATATAGAAGGACCACAAACCATCTCAAAAAATGGTCACTGAGAGAAATTGGCTTTTGTGAGCCAAAATCGACAAGCCTACCGATGTATCTACAAATACCTCACCCAAAACAAGGTGTAATAATTCTATCAAAAGATTCCCTGATACATACATGGTAAAATAAAGTTTTTTCTGATAAGAAATGATTTCTAGGCACACTCAGAAGGTTCCCAAAATCTTTTCCTTATGTTCTTTCAACTGTGTTACTGTTGAAATGTTTAAAATTGTAAGTGCTGTACAAAAAAGAGAAAATCATCCATGAAAAAGCCTAAATTTTTTGAGAACAATGTAGTCCCACATAGCATAGTCAAAACAATGCTGATCAACCTTGTTGGATGTGGTTTGGTTCTTCAATCCTGTAGATGGCCGTGTTCCTCTATAAATAGGCAATGCAAAAAAGCATTTGTGTCTTCCCCTTTTTTTTTGTTATGTTCCATTGGCCAAGTGAGAGTAGAAATCCTTATTTGGACAAAGAATCCGCTACCATGTTCCTATCCCTGTATACCTGAGAGATAACCAAAGTATCAAATGTGTCCATCAAACGATAAATTTCCTCCAATACAGAACAAAGAAATATATTGTGACAAATTTGATGCTTTCTTTCCCAATTAATGACGTTCATAGAGTCTCCAAAAATATGAAAGTGTTGAATTTCCTTTTCTCTTGAAAATAGGAGTAAAAGCTTCAATGCCAATAGTTCAACATAGTTGTTTGTCCCCCTGCCCAATCTCATTTTTAAATGAAAGTAATGGTTTTCTGATAAATGAAGAACAACTCCTCCCCCACAATTTGAGTTATGAGAGGCTCCATCGAAGTAGGCCAAGGGTTTTATAAAGTCTATATCCTCTTGTTGTCTTACCCACAAGGCTGGAGCTTCTTTGGTCTGGGGGAAGTGTGAAAAGATTGATATACTTTGAGCTGTGATCACTTCTGGTATAAATGATTTTTCTTTGAATATTGTTGCATTCTGTGCTAGCCAGATTCCCCAACTGATTAAGAGAGGAAGTGATTTTAGGTCCTTATTTCTTAGGTCACAGGACTAGTTTTTCCAAGCCATCTCCAAAGTGTCTTTGGTTCATATGCATCTCTACTTGAGGCTTGAGGAAGTTTCGGTCCAAACTTTCTTAGAGAATGGACATGAGATGAGTATATGGAGAGTGGATTCATTTGCATTTTTACATAGTGAGCATCTACCCGGTCCTTCTATCTGACGCCTACTCAGATTATCCCATAATGGGATTCTATTGTTTAAGGCTGCCCACATGTAAATTTTGGCTTTTCGGGGACATTTCATATTCCAAAGACCCTTCCACCACCATCTGGGATTTTGTTGAATTCGGTCTATATTCAGGGCTGTGTATCTAGATTTTGTAGCGTAGGAGCCTAGGGGGGTATTTTTTCTAGACTAATTCATCTTCCCTGTCCAAGAGTCTTATGTGTCCTCTTCTGAGTGCTAAAATATAATTTCCCAGTAAGTCTGCATAATCCCTATTTAAACCTAGTGATATAGCACTTCTCCATCCTTAGTTCCATATATTAGTTGAGTGGAGATCAACTAAATGAGATAGGAAGAAGATACCCTACCTGTGAAGCTGATCGATTAGTTATTCCAGAAGAATATGAGAATTCCCACTACCGGGCCAAGGATCGACTCCAATACGAAGACGATTTCCTTTACCGACCATCCATGCAAGACTATCCCCTACCACTGAGAACGAGGAAATCATCACTTTCCAAATAATTGAGCAGTGATATGCAGATTTGTTTGGAGTTCTGATCCAATCTTCTACTGAATCTAGGGAGATGTATTTTTGTGTGACTACCTGTGTCCATAGACTGGAAATTGACATGAGATGCCAACATACCTTTTCCATGAGGGCCTTGGAAAACAAGAAAATATTTTTGAGTCCCCATCCTCCCAATTCTTTTGGAATCACAATACTTTCCCATTTTTCCCAAGGCTAGGTATACTTATCCCCATATCTAGACCAAATAAACTGAGAACAAGTCCTTCTAATTTTTTCAAGAACCCCCTTTGAAATCCACGCCAGTGACATCCAAGATACTGGTATGGCTTCCAGAACAGATTTGGTCAGAGTGATTCTGCCTACTCTAGATAACCACCTAAAACTCCATCCATTCAACCTTTTCTCCAGTTTTGTTAGCAACCATTTCCAGTCTTCTTTCCTGTATTTGTTCAGCTTCAACTGAAACCCCAAGTATTTTAGGCATTCTAAAATGTCCTGAACTGTGAAAGGAAATAGCCTCTGATAGCCAACCACTTCCTCTCTATCCATTTCAGAGATAGTGATGGTAGATTTTTGGGAGTTTATTTGCATCCCTGTAGCCAAGCGAAAGAGGTTTAGAATTTCTTCTAGGATTTCTGCATCACCTACTCGACCATTATAGAAAATGAGGATGTCGTCCACGAATAATAAATGTGTGATCCTTATCCTAGGTGCGAATTGAATTCCTTGGAAGTTCCCTGCCCTGACTGCTGTATTTGTAGCCTTACTTAGTCCTTCAACAACCAAAAGAAAAAGGAGTGGGGATAAGGGGAAACATTGACGCAGACCCCTTTATGAAAGGAAGAAAGGAGAAGCTTCCCCATTGATAAGGGCTGCAAAGGAGACCAAATATATGCATTCCATCACCCATTTTATGAAGGGAACTTCAAATTTGATATGTGTAAGAAGAAGTCGAATATAAGCCCAACTCCCTCTATCATATGATTTTGATAGATCAATATTTAGGATTGCCCCCTTTGTTCTTGCGGTCTTTAGGTTGTGTAGGCCCTCTTGAACTACCCCTATTGCCTCATGAGTCTGGCACCCTTCTAAAAACCCAAATTTTTCTTTGGATATGGCCTCCGACAAAAAAGGCTTTAGTTGACAAGCTGTGATTTTGGAAATAATTTTGTAAATACAATTACACAAAGAGATTGGCCTGAATTCATCAAAAGATTGAGGATCATTTACCTTAGGAATGAGGGCTATAAAAGTTGAATTGAAGGGACTGTGAATTCTACCATTGGTATGATATTCCTCAATGACTTTTAATAGATCTGCTCTAATTACATCAAAGAAACCCCTGTAGAATTTGATTGTCCATTCATCTGGACCAGGAATTTTATCCTTCTAGAAGCTAAGAAGTCTTTCTTTTAGATCCGCTTCAATGACTTCAACAAATAACTCTTGGTTCTCTTGTTCATCCACGAAGATTGGAAGGTATAATGCCATATTTATAATCTCTACAATGTTGACTCTCCTGTCTTCTTTGAATAAGTTCTGAAAATGGATTTTACCCAGGCTAGCGAGGCCCTCGAAGGAAGTGACAAATCTACCCTCCTGATCCTTTAATATCCAAATAGTGTGGTCTTCTCTCCTCCCCTTGGCATAATCTTGAAAGAATTTTGTATTCTCATCTCCGTTCTCAAGCCAAATAGATCTGCTTTTTAGCCTCCAAATTTCTTCTTGATCCGCCAACAGAAGCCTACGCCTAGCTTGCAGCCTTTTTAGATTGTCTCGAGCCGAGCTTGAGGTGAACCCTGAATCAAAATATTCTTGTATCAACTTCAACTATTCCTCTATACTTTGGAGTTCCTATTCCTCTGCTTGTTGTTTTGTTTTTTCTGAAGGAATAACTAGCTTTTTTATTCTTTTGAGGTTTGCCGCAAGTTGAATTGCTTCCATATTACCCTCTGAATCCCTTATATCAATCCAATTGGACTTGAAAAAATGTTGAAAACTCTCATATTTCAACCAGGAAGAGTTGAATTTAAATGGGGCTGCAGGAGCATCGCTAAAGGTTTAGAAATCAGGAAGTAATCGAACCTTTTTTCTATATGAGCCTCTCCTACACTCATATTCCTCCAAGTGGGTAGTAGCTTTAGTGGAGCTATATCAATGAGGCCATTGGAAGACAATAGGTGGATGAAAAACCTTGCTTGAGTGTTTGGGTGGGATGAGGGTCCCCAACTTTCAGCTTCCCCTAGAGAGAAATTTAGATAATAATAATAATAACTTCAATATATTAATATTTAATTAAAAACAATTATAAATACATAATTTCATGTAAAATTCGATGGAAAAAGGACGTTTCATTTGATTTTTTTAATTCGATTAAAAGAGATTTTTGAGAAAATAAAAATTATGATTTTCAAAAACATTATGGGTAAAAAAAACTACACCTTGACACATAATTCAACACTAACATTAATTCGATTAAAAGAATTTTTTGAGAAAAATAAAAATAATGACCAACAGTAAGAAGTCATCGTCACTTTATGACCACTTCGGTTGGTATAAATCCAGGGGAGTTGAAAAACTCGAGAGTTGTAATATCCCGGAGTCCCGGAGTGCCGAAGTCCCAAAATAAATAAGCACCGTTCATCTCAACACCTGATTAAGTCGTGATAGTTGATTTCATTGAAGCCTCCAGATGAGCCAAGATCGTCCAATCAACATGAGATTAAATCTCAATCGTCCGATATACTAGTGTAGATAATATAAGTACTTCAGTGAAGTGTACTTCGATGAAGTGTACTTTGATGAATTTTACTTCAAGAAGTATTACTCCAGAAGAATGCAAGAATGTTGAAGTCTGTAGGACCTGGTTCCAACACCTGTCTCATGATAAGGTAAAGGGGTTGATTAGAGGTGCGAAGGGCCTAGAAGTAAATAAGCCACAAACATTTTCAAACGAGGTCATGTGTGGGTGATAGCCTAGCTGGACCAATGCTTTAATGGTCCCCCCTATTCCAAGAAGTTGTGTCGCCCTTCTGGTGTCAATAAGACCAAGGGATGGGTCTGTGGTCTAACAAATAGATGGTTGGGCCGAGGCTTAGTTCTTTCCTTATATGACCGCAGGTTGTGACCTTGGTCTAAGCCCACGCTCAATCCTTGCCGTAGATATTTCGTTCCCTGTCACGATCAAAGGCCCAAACAATCGCCCAATGAAAAGAATCATATGGCGATTGTGTTTTAATCAACCGTTGAGATCAATGGTTCACACATCTCAACATGGTGGAATTTTAGCATCTTTTCCACCGCGCACATTAATCCTAGGATGACACGTCACCAAATCAATTGATGGTCCAGACCTAAAGCGCATAACCTCCAGAAAATTCATGATCAAGCAACTTCAATTTGCACTATGGATCTCCGTCGTTGGATCTTATCTTGATCACAATCAATGGTGTTGGTTTCGATTCGTCCACCCAGTCAATGATGAATGAGGATTTTTGATCTAAATATGATCAATGATCATAGATCAACTTCGATAATTTGTCTGCACATGTTGGAGCACGATCTGACGTTCCAATTTGCTCCGAATAAATACCAAAACACCTTTGCTCTAGATCTAACAGTCGAGGGTTGTTGAACCTATAACATACACATTACTCTGCAAACTAATTATCAAATGGAGAATCTAAGTTCCAGATCCCTTCTATTGATTTCCGGAGAAGGGGATCGAAATCCGAATTGAACTAAGAGACACATAACACCATAGTTGAACTCAAACCCTAAAATTACTCACTTTGTTCTAAAAATCAACAATAAAATTACACCTACTACAACAAATTCAATCTAAACATATTATAGAGGTCTCTCGTCCTATCTATTACAATGAAAATTTAAAATTAAGGGAACCAACACCCCTTTAGTAAATGTTTTGACCCTCCTAGTGTAGGAATTCAATATTTCATTCGATTCTCTTGCATCAGTTGGAGAATAAAGAGAAAAGTGCTAAAGGAACATTGCTTAGAGGGGATAAGCCCATGGTTTTGAGCCTATGGTCACATGGAAAATGGATTGAAGGAAGCGCCTGTGCATAATTCAAAATTTTGTACCAGTTTAAAGGGCCCGTGGAATAATTTGACAATATTGGCACACAACCATTCCATTGCTACTACAGGATCATGTTTGCACAAAAAGGGTGAAAAGTGACTTTTTCAGGAAGCCATAACTTTCAGCTCAGAGATCAGATTGGGGCATGGGAATAGTCATTAGAAATATGGTTCAAAGGAGAATAACATTGAATTGTTATAATTTAGAGAATGATGATATATTTCTTCATGAATTGAGAATAAAAATGGGCTGTAGCATTGTTTGGAATTTTTTTATATAATATACATAATTCTAACAAAATGGTTGCTTGAACATTTTGCAGAAGTAGGGAGTATAACCATATCAGTTCAAGATAAGAATTCATATTCAAGAAATGGGGGAAGGAGAAGGAGCCTTCAATCATGATAAAGAAGACAAAGGTCAAAATATCAATGTTCGTAATGCAGAGATATAATAAAATGGGCACATGAGCAGAGGGGAACAAGAAACCTTAATAGAGGCTGTGAGAATCCTAAAAATATAAGTGCAGAGTTACAAATCAGAAAATGAGAGGTTGATGAGAGAACTAAATAAGATAAATGCTCAAGCAATGCAAAGCCTAAATCAGTTGCATAGGCAAGCAAGGAATGGATCAGACTTAAGGCAAGATGAAGAAGAAAGATATCATGAAAGAAGAGGTAACTACATAAGAGATGCTCATTCAATAAGTGCCAACAAAACTCATAGACATCACTCACCTCCTTACTCAAAAAGGAAATTTTATGCATCTAAAGACTCCATAAGTAGTCCAAAAGTGTCTCCTGTTAGGCACCAAAGAAGAAGGCATGAGTTGTACAGTTTGCAAACAGAGTTGAGGAAACTTAACCACCATCCTTTGATGGTGAAAGAGAAAGGGAGGATGGTGCTGAAGCATGGCTTTTTGGACTCATGAGGTCTTTTCAATTGCATAACTATTCCTCAAACCTAGAAGCACAAATTTCCATATAACATTTACATGGGAAAGCTTCTATGTGGTGGGATCAGCTGAAGCAAGTGGAGCACATTAATGAGATCAGGATCACTTGGAAGCAGTTCAAGAAACATTTTTATAAGGAGTACCTTTCAGATCACTTCTATGACAAGAATATGCAAGAGTTCTTTGAGCTAAGGTTGGGAAGCATGACCATGACAAAATATGAGAAGAGGTTCTTGGGATTGATGAAGTATGTATGATTTATCAAAGATGAAAAAGTGAAGATACAAATGTTTTTAAGTGGAATTCCATCCTTTTATAAAGAGAAGATTCAATATGATGAGCCCAAGACATTGACTAAGACAATCAGGAGGGCTAAGCACCTATAGGAGCAAGGCAAGGGCAGAGAATCCATGCAGAAATATTAGAAGGATAAGAAGAAGGAGAAATATGATCAGAGGAGGAAGGGGTTCAAACCTCCTTTCAATATAAACAACCCTAGTAAAAATCAACAAGATCAGTCTGCTAAGGATGAATCCAAGAAAGAGTATTCCTTGGGGAAAAGAGGAAGACCACCAATCCAATGTTGCGGGTGTAAGGAAAATCACCTATACAAGGATTTCCCTCACAGAGGAGATAAAGTGAAGACCATGCACAAATCCAAGAGGATACAACCATGGAGGACATGAGCAGGATATATGTAGCCTTAGAAGATTGAAAAGCATAGTACCAATCCAATATGATCGAAGTGGAAGATGCATGAAAGGAAGGACTTGGTGGAGTCCTCACTCAAAATGGACATGTCATTAGTTATGAGTCAAGAAAATCAAATAAAATGAGAGGAATTATGCCACACATGATTTGGAGCTTGCTTCCATAGTTTATGCATTGAATATGTGGAGGCATTATCTCATGGGAAAAAGATTTGAGTTAAGGACAGACCATAGTGGTCTGAAATATATTTTTGAACAACCAACTTTGAATGCTAGGAAAACAAGATGGCTGGAATTTTTAAGTGATTATGACTTTGACATCAAGCATATAAAGGGAAAATAAAATAAAGTTACTGATGCACTCAACAGAAGAGTACATCTCATGCATGCTACAACTATTAGTATGCATTAGTCATATTTAAAGAGAAATTTTTTAGATGTTGTTGTTACAGATCAACATTACCTACAGGTAAAAGAAAGTTTAAATCAAGAAAATGTACAACACAAAATTAAAGAGTATGAGATTAAGGAAGATAGATTACTTATGCATAATAATATAATTTATGTTCCTAGTTCTGAAGATCTTAGGAATTTGGTATTAAAAGAAATGCATAATGTTCGATATGATGGACATCCTGGTTACCAGAAAACAATTGCTGCAGTAAGAAGACAATTATTTTGTCCAGGAATGAAGAACAATGTTGCTATATGTATGGAATGTCAGAGAGTAAAAGCTGAGCATAGACACCCAACGGGTTTGCTTCATCCATTTCCAATTCCAGAGAAGAAATGGGAAGTGGTAACCATTGATTTTATAACTAAATTTCCCAGGACAACAAGGAAACATGATTCCATAATGGTAGTTGTGGATAAATTGACAAAGGTTGCTCATTTGTTCCTCTGAAAATGACTCATACAACAACTAATATTGCAAAAATTTACATGAGAAAAATTGTTAGGTTGCATGGGATACCTAAGGCAATTGTTTCAGACATAGATACAAAGTTTACTTCAAATTTATGGAGGGGATTATTTAAAGGATTTGGTACAAATATGAATTTTAGCACAACTTACCATCCACAGTTAGATGGGAAGATAGAGAGAGTCAACCAAGTGATTGAAGACATGCTGAGAATGTATGTGATGGATAAACCATCTAAGTGGGAAGACTACTTGCATTTGGTTGAGTTCACCTATAATAATGGGTATCAAGCTTCATTGAAGATGAGCTCATTTGAGGCTTTGTATGGTATAAAATGCAATACTCCAGTGAGTTGGGACAACCTAGCAGACAAAGTAGTACTTGGGCTAGAATTGCTCAAGGACATAGAAGACCAGATGGTTAGAATTAAGCAGAATTTAAAGGTAGCTCCAGATAGATAGAAAATTTATGCAGATAAGAAAAAAGACAATGAGAGAATTTAAAGTGGGGGAGCATGTTATTTTAAAAGTGAATCCCAAGAATAGCTCATTGAAGTTGGGTAGATGTATAAATATAACAACCAGATTCTGTGGTCCATTTGAGATCTTGGACAAAATAGGGCCAGTTGCATACATGTTTGCATTGCCTGCTTCCATGAATGTGCATAATGTATTTCATGTCTCTTTGTTGAAAAAAGTATATACATGATCCTAACCATGTTATTGATTGAAATTTGATTTAGGTAGATCCAGAGGGAGACTTTCAGATCCAACCAATCCTCATATTGGACATAAAATTAAAAATTCTCTCGAATCGAGTTATAGATTTGGTAAAAGTTCAGTGGACCTATTACAGTTTTGAAGATGCTACTTGGGAGAATGAAGATGCCATACAGGCAGAGTTCCCACAAAATTTTGATTTCTACTTTATATATGCACTGAGGACAGTGCCAAACTAAGGGGAAGGGGAATGTGATACCCCAGTTTTGAGTTCCCATATGAAATAATGTATTTTTTTTATTTGATGAAAGGCCAGAGTGCCCAAACAATTAAAGAGGACAACGTGTCTAGGAAATGTAATGCTATTACAATTATTAATAATAAAATACATCGCTGGCTACAAGAAATACACAGACAAGAGTTATAGGGGGATATGATTCCACGAGAGAGGGGGCTTAAGGGGATAATTCATTTTATCATATTTTGTTTACCCATAATTGTTTTAATGAAGATAAATGGTTACATGTGCTTCTTGGGGAAAGGCCATGGGGTTCTTGATTTTCAAGTAAATATTTAAACCCATCTTGTGGGCTGTTTGGGGGTTCTTCTTCACTCGCTCTGTTCATTCATTATTCACTCTTCACACTCTCCATTTTGTTCAATTTTTCACTCATTCATTCTTGTTGTTGGAATGGGACCCTGGAGGTGAATTATTGAGGAGGAAGCCATTGTTGGTTGGATGTAGCAGTGATTGGTGTGCTTCAGCCATGAATTAATGTTTGCATGCCTGAGATGCATTCACATGTACTAAAGTTTATTCACAACTATGAGTCCTGAGATTCCTAGCATGAAGATTCTTTATCAGATGCACTAGAGCCTTGGAAGGAGTTGTACAACTTGAGGGATTGCATGGCAGAGAAGGGGGTCCATTTTCTTGGGTTGTGCAAGATGGAGAGAATAGTTGGTGCACTTTGTATTGTTGTGTGTTGAGAAACCTATGAGAGATTGAGTGCAGACTGGTTTGGGACGCTGAGTGACACCCTGGAACCGTCCTTGTGGATTCATAGACCTGGATCGGGGGTGACTTGTTGTTGAGACTTGGAACAATAGTGTTTATGTTGGGTGGAACGTCCTTGGTCTGCAACCACTTGGTGAACTATTTTGTTAAAGATAATTTCTCTCTGTCATGTGTTTCTTTTCTGTATATTCATTTCCACTATCTTTGAGATTCATATGTTATAACATGCATTCTTGCTGGTTATTTCTATGCATAGCATGTTTAAACATTCTTTATACTGTAGCATGAATCTTTATTATTGCATGTGTTGTTTATCATGTTTATTTCATGCTTCTTTAATAATTAAATGGTATCAGAATTTGAAGTTGGCTTTGAATAGAGTTTTTGAGGTAGCGTGCTTGGTTTGGGGCTTGCAGGGTATGTTACAGTTAAGAACGTGTGTTTCCTCCTACGAGGTCATAAGTTCAAATCCAAGGGGTGTCAATTTGGTGTCTAGCTTGGCTTGGTTGTGATCTACTCTCTACATATAGTTAATATAGAATTATTTCACTTAATATGGATATTGAAATATTTTATTTATGGTCGACATTGAAATATTTTTTTAAAATGCAACATGTCAACTCCATGTTGAGCATGGAAGGAGTTACACATCTCCCTCATACTGGACTGGAGAAAGTGCCTAAGGTATATGCCTAAATTACATATATATATTCCTGAAAAAAATTACATATGTATATGCCTGAGGTATTCTTGTAATTGATAGCTCAATCTTTTCCCTATAAGGCTTGGCATAAAAAAAAACACATAGCTATCTCACATTCTACATTTATCTATTATGTGGTTGGCGTGTAAAAACTATCTCAAAGTTTCTCGGTATTTTTACAAAATTATGATTTAAATGGATAATTAATATTCCTTACAATGTTATAATTTTTTTTTGTATAAACAGTAAACATGGAAAGTCCACTGAGAAAGACAAAGTAAGATGCTAAATATCCAAAAAATGAGCCACTAATCAAATTTGTAACCAAGTGTTTTGAAAATGTTCTGTTGTTCCTGCCTAGGTTTTTTCAATGATCTTCCAAGTTCCCCTATCTAGTGCCACTCCAACTTTTGAGATCTGATTTGCTTCTTCTTTCCTATCTCTGTGCAAATGATTGAAAGTGAGGTGAGAGAAAAATTCTGCAGATATTTTAATATCCCAAAAAAGTGGCATAAGAGTGTAATTGTGCAAAGTGGAAATCCCATTCATGCATTTGATTGTCAACATAGATTTGCTATAAATGTGCAACTACATTCTTCCTTTTTCCCTAGTAAGGAGAGTGATTTTGAGAGCCATTAACTCACTGAAGTTATTTCATTATTTTCCGAGACTAGCAGAGAAAGAAACAATGTTTTCATATGAAATATAGATGATGCCACTCGCTCCTCCGTGGGATGGATTCCCTTATGTGACTCCATCAAAGAAATCCCATGGGTATCCTTTTGGATGATGGTCTCTGAGTGTGGAGTTGTTGGAAGAGATGTTGGGCTTTGTGGGTATGCTGATAATATAGCCGAATAGTTTAATTCACAGTGAGAGGAAGAGGCATTGACATTTTCGAATAAGGTGTGGTTCTGAGCAATCCAAATTCCCGATACAATAATTAATGGAAAATATTTGTAGTATTTTGTATGATGACTATCCATCTAATTTTTGAAGGATACTTCTATATTTTCTCCCTCCCATCTATAGGAAGGCCCTGTAGACCTTTGAACTTCTATCCAGACTACTTTAGTGAAGGAGATGTCTAGAAAGAGATGATGGATCATTTCATTCTCCTTCTTAGAAAGGCTACATTTTTCTATCCTTGTGAAGTTCCTCCACTGTAATTTTTCCCAAGTGGGTGCTTTATTTAATAAAATGATCCATATAAGTATTTTTTCATTGGTGGGGCATTTTAACTTCCATAGCTTCTTTCCCAACTAGAGAGGAGGGTCCTCTTGATTTTCCCATGCCAGTGCAATGTAGCCTATCCGGGGGACATATCCACTAGAAGGGTTTAGTGACAAAATCAATTGGTCGCCTTGATCTGATGGATAAACAAAGGAATTTTGAAGAGAATTAATATAGTTGGTCCAAAGGTGTGCTTGATCTGCAAACCAACCTATTGCCAAGATAACCATCAAACCTATCCCATAACATAATCCCTTTTCAGATTTGGTTTAAGAAAAAGAATCCCCCTCTATTTAAAACTTGGATCAAGTGCTTAGGAATTATGTGGCTATTATTGCATCCTATCCATGGGTATTTACGTAAGAGGAATTTGGGTCCATTTCCAACTCACCAAATCAACTAGTTATTGATGAGGGGAAAAGCATTGATGATGGATTTAGAGATGATTGATCCATTTTGCATCTTTTTGTTTGGATTCCTTATCCAATAATAGAGTTAAGTCCTTCTTGGGCTAGGCCTATTGCTTCATGGATTTGGTGCCCCTTTAAGAAACCAAATTGCTCAAAGGATATGTTGTCTGAGAGTAGGTCCTTCAACTTGTTGGAAATCAATTTTGTGATTATCTTATAAATATTGTTACAAAGGGAGATGGGCGTGAACTAGTTGAAAGATCAAGGATTATCATATTT
>SNQJ01S0045483.1:49268-73292 GCA_010110895.2 Picea sitchensis
AAGAAACCAAATTGCTCAAAGGATATGTTGTCTGAGAGTAGGTCCTTCAACTTGTTGGAAATCAATTTTGTGATTATCTTATAAATATTGTTACAAAGGGAGATGGGCGTGAACTAGTTGAAAGATCAAGGATTATCATATTTGGAAATTAAGGCAATAAGAGTCACATTGAATGTTTCTAAGACTTGTTATGAGGCTCTAGAGTACTCACCATATTTAGTAAATCATCTCATAGGAAGTCGAAATAGACCAGATAAAATTATGTTGTGAGTCCATCTAGACACATGCTCTTATATCTCTAAAAGTTATGTAGGTCTCTTAGTAATTCCTCCTTTGATACTTCGATCATCAGATGATCATTCCCTCCTTGATCAATGAATCTAGGAAATAGGCCCACAACATTGAGGATGAAATATATATTTTCTCCGGAATCAACCTTGAACATGTTTTCAAAATATTGGGTTCCCTTTGCTACAATTTCCTCAAAATAGGTGGCCTTGGAACCATCATATCTTTCTATGGCCCAAATGGTGTTTATGGCCTTCCTTCTATTCACAAAATTATGGAAAAATTTGATGTTTTCGTTGTCAACCTATAGCTAGAGGGAACAACTCTCCATTCTCCATTCCTTTTCCTTGTTTAAGAGAATTTTCCTTTTGTCCCGCTCCATAGTTTTTATCTCATCCATTTTTTAGTTTGTAAGAGGTCCCCGACCCTCTTCATCCAACCAACTTTGTAATTTTGATTCTATGTCTATTAGAGCACTTTCTTCCCTCTTCCTTCTTTCCTCGCTCTAGGATATTGCGACCTCTTTGACCCACTTAATATTAGATAGAAATTAGAGGGAGAGAGATTCCAAGGATGAACGATTATATGGAATCCAAATTGTTTTGATTACCTCTAGAAAGGATGGATCTTCCAACCAATTTAAATTTAGTTTGAAGGGGATGGGACGCTTGCACATATTTTATCCATTTCTAACATGATTGGGTTGTGATATGAATCCCCTCCTGAAGTGACCCAATACCACATCATTAATTTTTCCTCCAGGAAATCTTCTAATAAGAGGAACTGATCAAGCCGTATTGCTACTCTTTCCTCTCTAGAATGCATATTTCTCCAAGTGGGAGAAAAATTTGCAAGTTGGATATCATAAAGAGATATTACTTCTAGGAGTTGGATCATGAACTCAACAAGTGGATTTAATTAAGTTTCCAAGCCCCAAATTTTGCAAGCTCCCAATGTGAAGTTCATGTCACCTCCAATCACACGTGGCTAGTATTAATTAGGGAATTTTGAAGGGTCTAGTTCCAATAATTGCAATGGTCCACATAAGGCCCATAAATATCAAGGCATAGGAATTCCAAATTCAGGTCACTTGAGAGGAAATAGGTTCCTAATACATCTCGCGTTGTCCATGAATTATGAAGTTGTCGGTTATTTTTCTTCCAACTGGTTAAAGGATCCCCTGATCTTCCTTGTGCATCAGTGGCTAGAAAGTCCCAGTCCGGGAGGGCTGCTGAAAGAGTTTTTGTGTCTCTTCCCCCATCCATCATCGTTTCTTGGAGAAACAAAACTGAAGGATTGTGAGTTTCCATTAATCTCTTTATGGCCAATTTCCTTGAGGGATTGGCCAAACCTTGACAATTAAGGGATAAGATAATCATGATGGGGTTTTTCCTAGGGTTTTTTCTCTAAGGGCCCCAATAAGTTAATTTTTTCTTCTAGAATGCACCTCTGAGTTCACCTATTTTTGAGCCAGGTAAAAGAAGTATTTCCATCCCCTTTAAGAGTGATTTAATCATTTTTCATCATATCGACCTAGGCCACCCTCCACACCTTGATTGAGAGCATTTTTTATGTGGTTCTAATATTGTATTTTAGAACATGGGAGGGAGGGGGGATGCCTAAACAAGAGGATTTTTGGGGGGTCTAGTGGTTGGCCCTTTGGAGGATATGTTTAAGATGGAAGTCTAGGTCTATGAATGTTTGAGAGAGGGATCATGGGCGTGTGATGCAGAATAGAGAGGCCTGAGAGGTTTAAGAGGAAATATTTACCAATGCCTTATTTTGAGGCTATGTTTTGTTCCTTGAAAGACCCAAACAGAAAACCCAAATAATCAAAATGAGTTAAATGTGGGGAGATATTGTTAAAATTACTTGGATTTTCTTCTAAGCTGGTATCTTCCTTATGGGTTTCTTGGTTCTCACTAGATAAAAGCTGGTCCTACTTCACAATTGTCTTAAATGGGGATGAGGCTAGTGAAAGATGAGCCTATACTAGAGAATTTGTGGTAAAATATTGTTGCATCTCCACTCAAAAATTCTTCACCCAAATTCTACGCTTCACTATCCTTGAGAAATCCTTGGCAATGTGTAACACCCCCATTACGAAACTTATCTAATACCATACTGTAACAATCCCATTACCAAACTACTCTGATACCATACTGTAACATCCCCGTTACCAAACTGCTCTGATACCAATCTGTAACCTTACCCAACCTACTACTAAGCAATGCTACTCCAAAATCCAATGCGCAGATTCTATTCTATAATCATAAGTCTACATAGTAATACTTGAAGTAACACACTCATCCCTAAGCTGAGTCTCACCACACAAAATTTCCTCTTTTTACACAACTTAAAGTAGTGGAAGTAACACAATACAACTACACACACACCACTTTACTGCACGCGTATTCCATACTGAACATGAGATCACTACTGCACGTGCAACCATTCTGGCGTCACACACCAATTCTATTTTCCTTATGCACGTGGACTGCTTCCTTATGTGCACAAGAAAATCCAACCTATTTCCCTATGTGCACGATCATTCTAACATTCCCTCAAAGACTCATGACCATTATTGTAACACCCTTGTTTCCCCCAACTTGTAATTAATCATTAATTAAGATTACCATGCTGTGGCATGGGAATAGTGTAAACGTATTACTGTTTAATTTCCAAATAACTGACTATGGGGGTGAAGCCTTGAAATTACTGGCCATGATATCACTAGAGGAAATAATGTGAGAACGAAAAGAGAAAAATTATTAAGAAAAGAACAGATGGTTAAACCCTCAACCACCCCCATGAATGGAAGAATGGTCTAGATGCAGAAGGTAAGACCGAAGTACCACAGGATCCTGTAGACCCAGAACAGACCCGAGGTTTCTTTCTGACATAAGGAATTGGATAGGAGGAATGTGCGTGTAAGGCATGGAAGAAGATATGAAGAGAAGAGTGGAGAATGCGAGGGGGAGGATTCGGTAAGTAGAGAACAAACCGAAGGCCATGAGATTGATGCCGAAGAAGCATTTGATAAACCTCGTCGAGGCCATGATAGAGAGAAATATCTCTGAGAATATGCAGAGAACGAGACCTGAGCAGAAGACCGCGAGATTGATGCTGAGGAAGCATCTGATAAACCTAGCAGAAGATGCGAAAGAGAAAGGATCGATGAGAATTGGCATAAATTCCCTGGTGATATCATGGCTTGGCACGGGGGTGGCTAGAGCATTAAGAATGAATTCCTCTGAGCCTATGATTGGGTGGAAGGACGAACACCCACAATCAGTTAGTTGGATACCACCTGTAATAGATAAGTAATCACATATCTTGTGTATTTAAGTGGTAAATGTAAGTTAAAGTTGGATATCCTATGAATGTTGCAGGGATGGATATGTTTTCTTAATGATTTATATTGTATCCCTTCAATTCTGCCTAATTGTGTATTTAAGAAAATAAGAAATTCTCCAGCCTGTACACGTAAATGCCTGAGCCCTGTGGTGGATCAAGTTAAAATAAATGAATTTTTAATTCGTTGCATTTGGGTATAGCCTCACGTGTGCATGCCAACACTCCTAGTCGTTCTGAAGGAAGGGATCGGTCAAATATTAGGAGAGGTAGTGCATGTGTGCATAGAACCTTTGTGAGGTGTGGAGGGATCGAGAAACCCTTTAGTTCTAGAGTTGATAGATGAGCGTAAGAGGTGCACAAAGGATTTCTGTAAGTGTTAAGTTCAGGAGAATTAGTGCAAATTATCTAGGTACTTAAGGATTTGGAAAAGATTAGGTAGGATAGCAATATTTAAGTCCCGAAAGGAGAGATCCTTTCATTTGGAAGATGAATGGATGAGATTAGTCTAGGAGAAGTCGAAGTTCTTCACGATCGTCATATCTAGATAAATAATGCAGGTGTTAACCCTTAGAACCCTTCAGACTTCGTGGGTCTGATGAATCGAGCATATTCGTTGCATAGGAGGTGAAACCCCCCAAATTCCTGAAGTTAATCTAGGCCTTAGATCTGAGGATGCCCAGGAACTATCCCAACCATTGGATCTACAATATAGTCAGTCCGACATTGACGACTTTAGGAGGATAGATTTTTGGTAGCACCAAAATCCCCGAAGTCCCGAAGTCCCGAAGTTGATGTGGACCATGGATCTAAGGATCCTTCGGGATCCCTCACGACCGTTTGATTGTGGGGACACGATTATCAATGTCGAGATCCTGTGGGATCCCATGTGTCGAGTGACGGGGTTTCCAGGTGTCCCTCTTGGAGTGGAACACACTGGGATCCAAAGGACCCTTGAATGAAAGTTACGAGACAAAGTAGATCTGATCTGTCCAATCCAAAGGGAGAGGTGTCGTCAGATCCTGCACTTCGGGTGAAATCACTCTGAGAGAAAAGGGTATGTGTTGAACAAGAACTCCCGAAGGCCAGAGAGCCAGATTTCATCTGAGCCATTTTTCAGATGAGGATAGGTGTTAGCAGTTATTCCATTTCGGTAGATAGCCACTTAAGAGGAAAGTGGGGTCATGTGATTTGAGAACTGCCGAAGTAAATCGTGATTGTCAATTTGAGAGAGACACGCACCGACAGATTGTCGAATTCAGGGGAAATCACTATGGGAGAAAGCGAGTGGGGAGAGATTGAAACTCCTGCCCGAATAGTCGAAGTAATTTATAGTCATCAATCTGTTGGAGACATGCATCAACAAATCACGCACTTCGGAAGCAGGGAGAAAGCAACGCGGAGTAGAGGGATGCCCGAAGTGGATCCCGACCATCAAATGAGTGGGATGCATGGTGCTCGATCTGTAACTATGGGTATGGAGTACTTTGGAGGAAAAACAATTGTAGTGCTCAGAACTCCCGAACGTCAAAGTCCCGAAGAAGATCATAACCGTTGATCACAAGGGACACGTGGCGCTCGATCTGTAACTATGGGTACATAGTAATTTGGAGGAAAAAGGTGTAGGAATGTTTGGAACTCTCGAACGCCGAAGTCCCGAAGTAAATCAGGGCTGTCGAAATCCCTGAGGACACACAACATCAGATCGTGAACTTCAGAGGTTTTCCACTCCGGAGGATTCATGTGGTGGTTGCATTGGCGTTTGTTCTCTTGGCGTCGGGTCATAGCCCACGGTCATATGAAAGTATAGAGGAATGAAAGAACCCGAAGAACTTGGGAGAGGATATCTTCCAGCTCTGAGCTCGTTTCAGAGCATGGAGATTGTGGCTAGAAATATCTGGAAGAGAAGAATGGAATAGAGACCCTGAATGAGGGTATTGATTCTCCTAAGAAGATAACAAAAATTTGAGCCCCCACCGTGGGTGTGTTACAAATTGGTATCAGAGCACGAAAACAACACTTGGCCTGCTTGGGCTCATGCACGAGTTGTATGAAAATATTTCTGGAGAACTTTAAGGGATAACACCCTATCTTACCACATTCCTAAGAGGCTTAGAAAACCTCTACTGAAGAGAGGAACACGATCCTTTACTATTGATAGATTTTTTGGAAATTGGCATTGTATGTTGCTAATGTTCCCAAATAAAGAAGTTGACTTCACTGTGCAATTGTATGTGCTATTGTACAGTCATAAGATTCGATTAACAAGGCTAAGATGACCCTGTGGAGAATGTTACTTCCAAACATAAATCATTTGCACAAGTTCCTTGAGTAGAAGAATGCAGATTTAGAATACAGTTGGGATTTTACCTAATGATATTGAATCATGCTAGTCTGTGACAAAGGAAGCCTAGAATTATTTTTTGGGAAATGATAAACGATCCTACATGAATGTGATTATGCTGAAGAAGACTCATATTTAAACTAAAATAGTAATGTGAATGGATGGAGAGGATCCGTAGCAGTAATGATTACTAATTTAATGAAGGGTTAAACCTAGTATAGGTGTATAACTCCTCACGATCAGAGGAATGAGTCTGGTGACCATTCCCTTAAAAGGGAGAGCATACGCACCTCTCAGGTTTCAAAGTGGAAAAATAAACGAATTTTGTTTTTGGGTACAGGAATTGCTGGACATGCTTTTTCTAATCAAGCTGATAAACAAAGTTGTAGAAATATGGAGTGATTGAGTGAGAAATCACCATAACCTCCCTTGCTTGGTGGATAGGAAACTAATCTGCCAGATTTCTTGTGGGAGGAGGAGAGTGGCCTTCATCCATGGATGTGCTGAATAGAAGGAGGAATTCTAGGTGTAATGGTCAAGACCGATCTTGACCTAAAGGTACTATGGATTTCTAAACTGGGATACTTAGTAAGTAATATAATTCGAAATTTCATTTGGGCTTTAAGGGAATAGTCCAAATGGTAATAGACATTAAATTGTTAAATTTAAGATAAAATGGTTGACTAAATGTTGGTCCTGTATGTGGTAAAGGAAGTGTTGGGGCACTTCTAGAAGACCAATGGGTTAGATTGACATCCAGTGGTGGATGGTAGCCATATAGATATAGTTGGAAGCTAGTTTGGCTGATTCTGTTACCATGGGCATGGTTATAATTTCCCAGATTGTATTTATAAGTTGGGTAATGTTCCAGGGAGGTTGAAACAAGAGTTTTTTCCTACTAGTTGTTATTGTATGAAAGGTAACCTAGTTATGACTATGTCTGATTCAACTTCCATGTGGATGTCGTGTGAATGACTGGTGGATGTCGTGTGAATGATTGCAAGCTCTCAAATGAGAGGGAAACTCAGTGTTGAGTATCCCTATGAGGCTTGTCATAAGAATGGAAGAAATATCCTTGGAGGAGGATTTGGTAGTTTGAGATGCCCATGTGCATGCATGACATGGAAAGGGTGCAAGCAATGAGCTTGCATGATGAATGTTTGGTTAGGTTTGTGTGTGTTTATGCTTGAATACATGGATTTAATGCATTGTGAAGATTCTTGATATGAAGCCTAATAGTAATACCAGTTAGGTATGAATGATAATAAACATGAAAGTGATGCACATGTATGATGCAAGGACATATGTATACTAAAGGCATAGTATGGATGCCTTGATGAGTGATATGTAAGGAAAGAATTGCACTTGCCAAGATTAAGTGAATACCGTGGATGCATGTTTGACTCCATTTTTGAAGAGTCATGAAATTTCTGTTTTGAGTGATAGATTAAGGGGAATGCACTCCATTCCCTCAGGAAATATGAGTATAAATAAATGAAAGAGTAAATGAGAAAGGATGGTGTGTTGTCAGGATAAGAGGCAAATTAATATGCCTTGAGGATCACATAAGAATGAGTTTGAACAGTCATGAGTTGACTAATTTTAGAATAGAGATATATGTAGGCTGTGAAATATACCCATGGAAGCTACACACAAACTTTTGATTATGCATATGGTTAAGTACATCATGGATGTAAGTAAAAAAAACCAGGATATGTATGGATACATGACAAAGATACATCTTTATATTCCTTATGGAATATTTGGTAAACAACTAAATCTAACTCAAGGCTGAGGCCATCACAGATAGTGATGGATGTGAAATAAGGAAGTTGCGTGCCGAGGGAGTCCCTGTGGAAGAACTGTGTGAAAACTCTGTCAGGAGGTCAAAGTCACAACCTTAATAACTGCTGAGAAACTACGCAGTGAGCTACAAGCTTATATATATATATATATATATATATATATATATAAGAATCCTAGATTACATTTTGAAAGAATCATGTAATGAATAGAAGACTAATGAATGAACAAATGAGTACGTTTGATTGAATAGGCTTGGTTAAAACCATGTTAAGGAAAGGAAGTTGTATGCCACAGATACTCAAGTAGAGTATAATTTAGGAAGAAAACCCTAATCAAATCAGGTTAATCAAGCACCTGACAAAGGCGATGAATGCGAGCCACTCATCGGAGGGAAGACCATTCGAAGTCGTCAAATCGACTTCACTATCCACTCGAGTTAACGGATCAAACACCATTCGTTCGATTAGATTGACGGTCGGGGATCATTGAGGAGCGTGAAGGTGGAATTAACGGATGTGCTAATGCACAACCCGCAATCAACCAACATCGTTGATCTCGTCGGGGCGGAGAATCAATGACCACAATTAAAAGAGCTGGGCGAGCACTTTTTGGATTTGCGGAGATTGAAATATTTGATAAAGAGTGAGAATATTGGGATTCCGTAATCATTGGGAACCGTCGATCCGTGAACGATCGGTGGGAGAACCTGCAAGGAACCCACGCGTTAATGTCACGTAAAAATCATACTGTGATTGTGTTCTGTGGTTGAATTTAGCACATCAAAGATCTATTCTCAATCTAAATTCTCGGTCAAACACTTCTATGTTGGCATTATTATTATCTGGAAATCGTGTGGTTAAAATTGATCGAGGACTATGATCGACGACCCACGATCATTGCAGAGATTGCATATGCACACGGGTTAATGTCAAGACCTATACCCATAATTTAAATTCAATATAGCATTGTTTTAAGTTTGGGATCCGATCGTGGATCGGACGACCCATATTCATTGTGGAGGTCGAAAGGAGAATTAAATCACGAGCTAGTTGAGGTTCTGCAATTCCTTATAGCCATTGGATCTGGGGAAAAATGTATCTACACCATCGATTTGCAGACAAGGGGTTTAGCTAGGATCATAGTGCTTGGACATGGGAGATGAAGGGACAGTGCCTGAAAATAATAAAGATGAGGTCACAACTCTCAGTCGCATGGAGAGAAAACAGAGTTCCTCCAGGTCAGTCAAGGAAGATAGAGTTTAACACTCTACCTTAGATTGTGGTCACAAGGACTGGTTCTATAGGATTAAAGGTGCTCATAGCTAGCACATTGCATGGAATTGCTTCGAGGAAGTGCATGTTTGCATGAAGGGAAGACAATGAACCCTCCATTGAGGAAGGAGGACCTTCCGAAAATTTAGAGTACATTATATGGATGTCAAAGGAATGCTTAAAGGAATTCATGTGAAACCTAGAGTTTCATGAATGACGATATTAGGGCTGTGATCAATTCAAAGCAGAAAAATATGGTTCTACTAAAATAATAAATATGGACAAAGATTCCATATGGTAATAAGTTGGTTGAATTCAAACACACCTTGGCAAGAGTGCCTAACCTGAAAAGTGATAACTTGAAATCGATGCAAGGGTGCATTGGGTATGAATGTGGCCACGAATGTTGGCACATTCATTAAAGTCAATTGGTATAAAGTTGATATACTGAACTGATGCATGTGTAAGGAATGAAATTTCCTTTTTCTTGTATCATCGAATAGATAAAAGTGATTTGAATGTTATCATGCACAATTTAAGAATTTTTAGTGATGACGTTATAAAGGTGCAATGAAAATATATGTGCATGAGAAACTAACAATTTGCTTGGCTGATTGAAGTTGAAAGTGCAGGATGCAAAGGGGTCTTGGATATGGCAACGTTGTAAGCCCATAAGGAAGACCAATTGCCTGCTGAGCCAAACCGCTATGGGAAGGAAAGTCCCATAATTATGAATTTGGTTCCCGTGCGGAAAAAATATGAAAAAAAATGTGGAATTTGGAAATTTGTGGGTGACAGATTTACAAGAAAGTTTTGAATTTGGAATTTATGATGATGTCTCATGAATTTTTGTATACCTGTGATACAGGTGAGAAGAAAAGATCTGTCTAGAAAGGACAAATGAATACTGTCAAGATGAAAAACATGAAAGAGGCCATTGCTGAGACATGAGAACCCTGTGGTAAGTCATGATTGCATGGAATATGTTGTGCTGAAGTAACACAAGGTGGAGGCACACCTCGGTAGAGCAAGTCTGAGGGATGCCTCAGCTGTAAGGATCGATAAAGTATCTGGGATTCTTCTTGTGCGAGGAAAACTTGTAAAGGAAAGATCGATCACCCGAGGAACTATATAGCAGAGAAGGGGATGCCCGAGCTTGGGATTGGAGGGTGAGTGATCACAAGGAAGAGGAGACTCTGATAGTTCTTGTAAAATATTGATTGGGATCATTCACACAATGGGTATGTCAAGGAAACAAACAATGAGCATGGATAACAAGAAATCCATGTGGATACAAATCCGCAAACTGCACAGATAAGTATTGTGCTAGACTATGAAATTTTTATGCAACAATAATTTTTTTCCGCATGAGACTATGATTAATGTGTTTGTTGTACAATAATTATTGAAGGAAGGTGATGAATATTAAGAGTCTGAAAAAGGACCTGACCGAGAAAGAATTTCAAGACTTCTGAAGTGGCTGAATGAGAAAGGAATGACAAGTGTTTCTGAGAAAGAACACCGAGGACAATGTCCTTTTAAGGGGGATGGAATTGTAACACCCCTATTTCCCCCAACTTGCAATTAATCATTAATTAAGATTACCATGCTGTGGCATGGGAATAGTGTAAATGTATTATTGTTTAATTTCCAAATAACTGACTATGGGGGTGAAGCCTTGAAAGTACTGGCCATGATATCATTAGAGGAAAGAATGTGAGAACAATAAGAGAAAAATTATTAAGAAAAGGACAGGTGGTTGAACCCTCAACCACCCCCATGAATGGAAGCATGGTTTGACTACATAAGGTAAGCCCGAAGTGCCACAGGGTCTTGCGGACCCAGAACGGACCCATGGTTTCTTTCTGACAAAAGGAACTGGATAGGAGGAATGTGCATGCAAGGCACACAAGAGGATATGAAGAGAAGAGTAGAGAATGTGAGGGAGAGGATTTGACAAGAAGAGAAAGAGCCGAAGGCCACAAGCTTGATGCTGAAGAAGCATCTGATAAAAATCATCGAGGTCGTGAAAGATAGAGAGATCTCTGAGAGTATGTAGAGAACGAGACCTGAGTGGAAGGCCTCAATCTTGATGCCGAGGAAGCATATGATAGACCTCGCAGAATATGTGAAAGAGAAGGATCGATGAGAATTGGCATAAATTCCCTGGTGATATCATGGCTTGGCATGGGGGTCGCTAGAGCTCTAAGAATGAATGGCTCTGAGCCTATGATTGGGTGGAAGGACAAACACCCACAATCAGTTAGTTGGCTACCACCTGTAATAGATAAGTAATCGCATATCTTGTGTATTTAAGTGGTAACTGTAAATTAAAGTTGGATATCCTATGAATGTTGTAGGGATGGATATGTTTGCTTAATGATTTATACTATATCCCTTCAATTCTGCCTATTTGTGTATTTAAGAAAATAAGAAATTCTTTGGTCTGTACATGTAAATGCCTGATCCCTGTGGTGGATCAAGTTAAAATAAATGAACTATGAATTTGTTGACTTTGGGTATAGCCTCACGTGTGCATGCTGACACTCCCATTCGTTTTGAAGGAATGGATCCGTCAAAGCTCAGGATAGGTAGTGCATGTGTGCACACAACCTCTGCGAGGCGTGCAGGGATCGAGAACCCCTTTAGTTCTAGGGTTGATAGATGAGTGCAGAGGATTTTTGTAAGCGTTAAGTTTAGGAGAATTAGTGAAAATTATCTAGGTACTTAAGGAGTTGGAAAATCTCAGGTAGGATAGCAAGATTTAAGTCCCGAAAGGATATATCCTTTCGTTTGGAAGACAAATGGATGAGATTAGTTTGGGAGAAGTTGAAGTTCTTTACGATCATCGTATCTGGAGAAAGAATATGAGTGTTAACCCTTAGAACCCTTCAGACTTCATGGGTCTGATGAATTGAGCATATACATTGCATAGGAGGTGAAACCCCCCGAAGTACTGAAGTTAATCTGGGCCATAGATCTAAGGATGCCCAGGAACTATCCCGACCATCAGATATATGATATATTCAGTTTGATGTTGATGACTTCAGGAGGATAGAGGTTTGGACTGTGGATCTAAGGATCCTTCAGGATCCCTCACGACCGTTCGATCATGGGGACACAAGTATCAACATCGAGATCTTGTGGGAGCCCATGTGTCAAGTGATGCGGTTTCCAGGTGTCCCTCTCAGAGTGACACACACTGGGATACAAAGGAACCTTGAATGGAAGTTACGAGCTAAAGAGCTGAAGCATATCTGATCCGTCCAAGCCAAAGGGACAGGTGTCGTTAGATCCTGCACTTCGGGTGAAATCACTCCGGGAGAAAAGGGGATGTGTTGAACAAGAACTCTCGAAGGTCGGAGAGCCAGAGTTCATCTGATCCTTCCATCAACTGAGGACATGTGTCAATAGATCTTCCATTTCGAAAGATAGCCACTTCGGAGGAAAGTGCGGTCATGCGAGTTGAGAACTCCCGAAGTAAATCATGACTATCGATTTGAGACAGACACACGTCGATAGATCATTGACTTTGAGTGAAATGACTCCAGGAGAAAGTGAGTGGGGAGAGGTTGAAACTCCCAAAGCCCGAAGAGATGAAGTAATTTATAGCCGTCGATTTGCGGGAGACATGCGTTGACAGATCACACACTGTAGAAGCGGGGAGGAAGCAACACAGAGTAGAGGGACGCCTGAAGTGGATCCCCACCATCAAATGAGAGGGATGCGTGGCGCTCGATCTATAACTCCGGGTATGGATTACTTCGGAGGAAAAAGAGTTGGAGTGCTCAGAACTCCTTAATGCCGAAGTCCCGAAGAATATCATAACCGTCGATCACGAGGGACGTGTGGGGATCAATATGTAACTTCGGGTACATAGTACTTCAGAGGAAAAAGGTGTAGGAATGTTTGAAACTCCTGAATTCCAAAGTCCCAAAGTAAATCATGGCCGTCGAAATTCCCGAGGACACGAGGCATCAGATCGCGAACTTCATAGGTTTGCTACTCCGGAGGATTCATGTGGTGGTCGTCTTGGCGCTTGTTGTCTTGGTGTCTGGTCATAGCCCATGGTCATATGCAAGTATATGGGAATGAAAGAACCTGAAGAACTTGGGAGAGGATATCCGCCAACTCTGAGCTTGTTTCAGAGCATGGATATTGTGGCTGGAAAGCTCTGGAAGAGAAGAATGGAATATAGACCCCGAATGAGGGTATTGATTCTCCTAAGAAGATAACGAAAATTTGAGTCCCCACCGTGGGTATGTTACAATTATCATAATTTTAACTTAACAGGAAAGCTAACAACAACTGTCATACTCATGCACAAGTACAAATACTGACTATCAACACCACACATACATGTGTAAGAAACATACTACAAAATAAAAACAATTAATTATACACAACAATATACAATAATTACACCCATATTAAAAATAGATAATTAAGCACACAATAAATGAGACAAGCACATAAAGACACTTATCTTTTATGAAAAGTCACCAATTGCATGTAGAACTTAGGCGTTCCTGCTAGCCATAGACTCCATTGCTCATATAATTTCAACAACAAGTCACCCCCGAGCTAGGGCTTAACTCCATTAGGGAAAAAGGGTTCCTATTTCCAAGCTAAGGTATGATAATCAATAGAATTTTTCATTCCAAAGTGCCTGCTCCTGCAACTAGTCTATAGTCTCTCATTCCCCACATGCCTGTTACACCCAAGGAAGTGTGCCCCTTCTCTGCTCAACAATTCCTCGACTGCCCCAGTTCCCTTCTAGGGTTCCAACAATAGGCTTGACAAGAAGTGTTAGAGCCCTACAACTAATTCCCAACTCACCAACAAACAATTCCCAACAAAAATCTCAACTGGAGCGAATGCTCAAGGGCCTGACAACCCGTCTCTTCAACAACAAATATCTCACCTAGAGATAATGTTCACGGGCCAAAAAACCTTCCTCTTCGACATCAAATACCCTTGTTACAATACAAAAATAACCCTTACAATACTTTCTCTGTAGATAAGGTAATAGTTGTAATTCCTAGATGGTTCGACCCCTTTTGCACATGAGAAAATGAATGACTAATTCCCCATATTGAGTTCTCCTCTCTTGAAATACACTAAGGCCAACAATATATATTGCATGCCTTAAAATAAACACTTGTCACCTTTGTATTATTAATAGGGATAATTAATTCTCCATAAATACACTTTTCCAGAAATATTACTAAAATATTCCCTAGGACTTAAGTCCCCCCATTTCCCCTTTTTTCTGTGGAGTTATCCCCCCATCTCTTTTCGTATGATCTATCTACACGCAACGATGTGATAATATTAATAAATTGAGTATGGTTACACTTTACAAGGATAGGTGCACTGGCCTATTTGCGTCTTGACTCACGAGCCTCATAACCACACAAACTCTCCAACCTCCACTACATATACATCCATATATATATATATATATATATAACTTGGCTCAATGCACACTTCCATGTAATCCCTGTGCACTTAATCAAGTGTGCGAAACACTATGAAATGTGTGCACCCTTCCTTTTATGTGTAACCACAACCACACACACTGCTCAGGTGTGCACAAAACCAAAACTTGGTACTAATAAATCACCAACCTATATGTACATTTACATTTACTATTGGTACCAATGACTCACCAACCTATATGTACAATTAAAAAGGGTTTGGATTAGGGACATTACATTCCTCTCCCCCTTATTTATGCACTGTCCTCAGTGCATTATATACACATGTACATACAAAACTTAAAAAATATTAAAAAAGATGAAGATACTCTACCTGCATAGCATCCTCGTGCTCCCAAGTTGCATCCTTAGGAACGTATCAGGTCCATTGGACCTTTACTAGCTCCATGGATTGATTCTAGAGATGTTTAATTTTCCAATCCAATATGCAAATCGATCGCACTCGAAAAGTGCCTTCTGGCTCCACTTGAATCACATTCCAATCAATAATATGATTAACATCAGGTATGCACTTTTTAATTAATGATACATGGAAAAAATTATGAATACACAAATATGTAGGCAATGCAAGCATATATGCGACATGACCAATCCTCTCTAGGATTTCAAATGGCCCACAATAGCGTGTTGCCAACTTAGAACAATTTCCCAACTTCAAGAAACTGTGTCTGGATCTCACTTTTAAGAACACATGGTTGCCCACTTTAAAATCTCTATGGGTTCTTCCTTTATTTGCACAACTTTTCTGCCTATCTTGGGAAGCCTTTAAATTCTGCCTTATGTTTACCATCTGCTCCTCCATTTCCTAGAGTAGATCTGGCCCAACCACTGCGTGGTCTGCTGGGTTGTCCTAACTAACTGGTGTGTTTCACTTTCTACCATAAAGTGCCTCAAATGGGATCATATTTAAAGATGTTTGATACCCATTGTTGTAAGCAAACTCTACTAAGTGAAGGTAGTCTTCCCATTTTTATGGTTTATCCATCACATACATCCTGAGCATATCTTTAATCACCCGATTTACTGTTTCTATTTGTCCATCTGACTCAGGGTGATATGCTATGCTAAAGTTCATATTTGCTCCAAATCCTTTGAATAGTCCTTTCCAAAAGTTCAATGTGAACTTGGAATCTTAGTCAAGCACAATTGTCTTAGGTATACCATGTAGCTTAGCAATTTCTCGCATGTGTATTTCAGCAATGTTCGTTACCTTGTGTGCTGACTTCACTGGAATAAAATGTGCAACTTTAGTAAGCTTGTCCACCACTACCATAATAGAATCATGCTGCTTATCAGTCCTAGGTAGCTCAGTAATGAAATCCCTGTTTACAACTTCCCACTTGCACTCAATAATGAGAAAATTTTGTTATAGAAAACCAACTGGATGTCTATGCTCAACCTTGACCTTTTGACATTCAAGGCATCTAGCAATAAAATAAACAACCTCCTTTTTCTAGCCTGACCAATAGTATTTATTTTTTACTGCGACAATTGTCTTTTGGTAGCTTGGGTGTCCTGCATAAGGAACTTTATGCATCTATGAAAATAACAAACTTTTCAACTCCAAATCTTTTGACACATAAACACTATGCCTAAACATGAGGATTCCATCCTCTTTTAGCTCATAACCTTCCAAATTGTGCTGCGACATACCTTGCTGTAAAGTTGCCTTTATGTCCACATAGTGCTGATCTGATTTGGAAAATTCTAATAATATATCACACAAATATTATGTGTACATGCTAATGGCTGTAGCATGCATCTCGTGCACTTCCCTGTTGAGTGCGTCAACCACCTTGTTCTCTTTTCCTCTAATATGCTTTATGTCAAAGTCATACTCACTGAGCAATTATAACAACCTTATTTGTCTAGCATTTAAATGGGCTGTCCAAATAGATACTTCAGACCAGTATTGTCTGTTCTCATCTCAAATCTTTTACCCATGAGATAGTGCCACCACATCTTCAAGGAATGCACTATGGATTCTAATTCTAAGTCATGAGTAGCATAGATCCTTTCATTCTCTTTTAGTTTTCTTGATTTGTAGCATATCACATGCCCATTCTGACTAAGGAATCCACCGAGCCCTTCCTTGCATGCATCCATGCACACATCAAAGTCTTCATCTGAATCAACATTTCTCAAAATTGGTGCACTTGTCAGCAAACTCTTCAAGTGATGAAAAACCCTTACACAGTCTTGAGTCCATTCAAATTACACACCTTTCTATTGTAAGGATGTAATTGGATGCACAATCTTTCAGAAGCCTTCAATAAACCTTTTGTAATAACCTGCAAGTCCCATAAAGGACCTCACCTCTGCGATATTTCTTGGTGTCGACCATTCCTCAATGGATTTTATCTTTTCCGGATCCACAACTATTCCTTCCTTGGAAATGATATGACCCAAATAATGAGTTTATCGCTGGTAAAAAGAGCACTTTCTCAACTTTGCATACAAATTATGTTCTCTCAAAAATTGTAGCACCATCCTTAAGTGTTGCTCGGGCTCTTCTTCATACTTTGAATAAATAAGTATTTCATCCATAAATACAATGACAAACTTATCTAAGTAATTTATGAAAACTCCATTCATCAAAGACATGAAGACAACTGGTGCATTTGACAACCCAAAAGGCACCATTGTGAACTCATAATGTCCGTACCTCATTCTGAAGGCAATATTGTTGATGTCTTGTTCTTTAATTCTCACTTGGTGATATCCAGATCTCAGATAAATCTTTGAAAATATCTACGCGCCCCTCAGCTGATCAAAGAGGTCATCTATCCTTGACAAAGGATACTTGTTCTTTACTGTTACTTTGTTCAACTGCTTGAATTCGATACAAAATCTCAGTGTACCATATTTCGTCTTCACGAACAATACTGGGGTACCCCAAAGTGACACACTTGGGTGTATATACCCCTTCTTGAAAATCTCTTTGAGTTGCATTTGTAATTCCTTCATCTCTAGCGTACTCATCCTATAAGGAGTCTTGTATACATTTGATCCTCCCGACATCAGATTTACAAAGAAATAAATATCTCTTTTTGGTGGCAACCCCTGTATCTCTTTCAAGACATCCTCAAATTATTTCAGTACTGCACAGTCTTCAATATTTGGCACTTTATCCTTAGGTGCCTCTTCCATGTGCGCTGCAAATACTTGAAATAATTTCCTGTAACTTTTCTTCAATTGCAAGGATGAAACCTCTCTGATAGTTACTGTTCTTGTAATGCCTTGGACTGCTCTTTAGTTTCTTTCCTCATCAAAGAAAATAAATTCCTTATTATAATAGTCTATAACAACATGATGCTGGTCCAACCAATCAATACCAATGAGGCAATCATACGAGGCCAAAGGTATTATATTCAAATAAATTTTTGTGCGCAGTTCATTCATTTCCATTGGACATGCTTTAACTGTCTCATTAATTTTCCTTTTTTCTCTTGTAACTAACTGCACCAACCAAGGTTTTCCAAGCTTGCTTCTCGACAATTGGAGTCTTTCCACCATCTTAGAATCTAGATAACTATGACTATCACTTGAATCAATTAAAATAAAAATGGGTTGGTCATTAATCTTACCTTCCACTTCAATCATGTGCGACTGAAACACACATTTCTTTTTGTCTAGGGATACATAAATCCTTGGTACATTTCTTTCCATGTCTTCAACTGTCGCAACTTGCTGAACACTGTGCATAGTCCTCTCTTTTTCACCTCTTTGAGGGAAATCTCTGCACACATGATCTCCACCACAACCCCAACATTGAATATATTGTTGCCTTGGTTTTTTCCCCATTTTCTCCATCATTATGGGCTCATTGGGAGTTGGATTTCCTTGCGTAATATTTTTGAAAAATGGTGGATTATCCCCCTTCTTTCTTTGTTCCACTTTTCTTTTCATTTTGTCTTCCCAAGATTTTTGGAAAGTCAGTCTTCCCCTTTGCTAATCATAAATACATTTAGCGTGCCTTATGTTTTTCTCCAATGTCTTGGGGTCATCATATTGTATCTTGTCATTGATAAATGGTGACATCCCACTCAGGTACCTATGAATTTTAACTTGCTCATCCATGATGAATGTGACATATTTCAACAACTCTAAGAATATTCTTTCATACTCATCTATTGTCATACTCCCAAACTTGATTTCAAAGAACTCCTTCATTTTCTTGTCATAATATCGCTTGGTTAAGTATTTCTTTTGAAAATACCTCTTGAACTCCCTCCAAGTAACCTTATTCTCATCAATGTGTTTCACTTGCACGAATTGATCCCACCACATTGATGCTTTTCCTTTTAGTTGGTAGATGGAAATTATCCATCCTACCTGCACATAATAATTATGCAGCTGGAAGTACTTCCTCATATCCAACAACCAAGTCTCCACATATTCATCCTTCTCGTTCTCACCTTCAAAGGTAGGAGGCTTGATCTTATTCATTTCTCCTTGTAGCTTGTCCACCCTAGTCCTTGTCTTATTCTTTCTGATAGGAGATGGAATTGAGCTACTACGTGCTTTCCTAAATGAATGCTTTGGTGAGTGAGGGTGATTCCTATCAACAAATATTGTTCTTCTTCTCTTCTCTTCATGAGACCCGTGACTTCTTGACCTACTTATCGCTGTCTCCTTATCCATTTTATTTTCTATTTTTTCCAAGCTTTGCATCAAATTGACATTGAAGTCATCTTGCTTCTCCTTGACTTTCATACGCCTTTCATTATCAAATTTATAGCCTTGGACATATTTTTGCAACCCCTTTATGTTTTTTACCAAATTTATGTGCTCCTCCTTGGATTCTGTATCATCAGAACCCAAACTACAGATCTCTGAATTCATCATCAAGGATAAAATATCTTTGTGCATCTTCCATGCTTTTTGAATTTCTGCGTTGATTCCGTCCTGCTCTAATCGCTGTTAATTCTGAAAAATGCGTAGGCAATATGATTTATTAGATGAATTCATGCAATACCTTCATGAAAAATCTAGACCATTTTGTCATAATCCCTTCTTCTGAAACCCATACGTGCATTGGTATTCAACATATGCCAATGTGTGATGTCAATATTTGACATATACACTGCGTATCAGTTTTTCGCATGCACCACAAATTTTCTCTATGTAGCCCCAATTTTTAGTGTGCATACCCACACCTCACTGTTTCCTACACAGTTCCAGTGCCACACCCCACAATATCCTATAATTTAGTGCACACACTTACGTATTCTTATCTTAGGTGCACCATGGCCGCACTATAATTCCAAATTTGGAAACTTATCAGTCCAAATTTTTCCTTAAATAGAAACTCGGCCCATGTAGGCTCAATGTTGAAACCGTATCTCTAATACCACAATGTAATTTCCCCATTACCAAATTGCTCTGATACCATACTATAACATCCCCGTTACCAAAATGCATTGATACCATACTTTAACATCCCCGTTACGAAACTGCTCTGATACCAATTTGTAATCTTACCTAGCCTACTATTGAGCAATGCTACTCCAAAATACAGTTCACAGATTCTAATCTATAATCATAACTCTACGCAATAATACTTGAAGTAATGAACTCAACCCCAAGCTTAGTTTCACCACACAAACTTTCCTCTTTTTACACAATTTAAAGTAGTGGAATAATGCAATGCAACTATGTGCCCAAGCATACTGAGCACACTGCTTTATTGCGTGCGTATTCCATACTGAACTTGAGATCACTACTGTGTGTGCAACCATTCTGGCGCCACATGCCAATTTTGTTTTCCTTATGCACACAGACTAATTCCTTGTGCACACAAGTGAATCCAGCCTCCTATGCACATAGAGTATTTCCCTACATGCACGTCCATTCTAACATTCCCTTAGAGACTCATGACCATTATCATTAGGTTAAATTAACAAGAAATATAACAACAACTGTCATGCTCATGCACAACTACAAATACTGACTGTTAGCACCACACATACATGTGCAAGCAACATAATACAAAACAACAACAATTACTTATATGCAACAACATATAAGAATTAAACCCATATTAAACACATTTAATTAAGCACATAGTAAATGAGACAAGCACATAAAAACACTTATCTTTTATGAAAAGTCACCAATTGTGCGCATAACTCAGACGTTCCTCCCAGCCATAGAATATTTTTCTCATATACTTTCAACAACATGTCACCCTCGAGTTAGGGCTTAACTCTACCAGGGAAAAAGGGTTCCTATTTCCAAGCTAAGGTCTAATAATCAATAGAATTTTTCAGTCCAAAATGCCCGTTGTTGTAACTAGTCTATAGTCTATCAGGTAATCCTTGTGCACTTACTCAAGTGCGCGCAACAATGTGAAATGTGTGCACCCTTACTTTGATGTGAAACCATGCACACTTACCCAGGTGCATGCATTACTATGAAATGTGCACACCCTTTCTTTGATAACAATCCCCATGCACTGCTTAGGTTTGTGCAAAACCAAAAATTGGTTCTAACGACTCACCAACCTATATGTATATTTACATTTGTAATTGGTACCAACGACTCACCAAGCTATATGTAAAATTACAGAGGGTTCAGATTAGGGACATTACACAATGTGACTATAAGTATGGAACCACCCACACCAAAATGGTATTCCCTCATAATCCAATTCTTGATGAAAAGTAGCATTTTTCGTATGAATGGTTATAGATTCTATGATGCCTCTTATTAGTTTTAGTACAACTAATATGTGTGCCATTCCCATGTAGCCAGAGTACTGAAAAGAGAAATCGACTTCATAAAAAAATCCTAAGGAATTCTCGATCTCCCTAAAAAATTATTTAGACCACAAGATGAGAGGGAACCATGGCATATGGACCCACACCAAAGTTATTTCAATCCTTTCTGAATTGGTATCAAATTCAACTGACCATTTCTTGAGGAAGAGTTCCTATGCACCCTAATTCCACTGAGTTTTAAGTATTTTATCCACATCCAGTGCATAGTGCAATATGGAAGCCAATCAACATTTTTCCAAAACTAGGATCCTAGGCTCATATCCAAGATATCTTGAGAAATGATATAGTCCACTTTCTCAAAGTGTTCACCAAAATCCTTTTTTCTAGAGAATCGTCCCACTAGAGTTGTGTTACGCATACTCAAAATTTCATGCATCTTAACACCCTCCCCAAGTACCAAGTTGACACTTTCTACATTGTTCTTGACACATTTTCTGTTGGTCTTTCTTTCTGGCATAGTCCTTGGTCTGATCTCTTCCACAAAGGGGGTAGGGTTTCTCACAACACTACCACTCATCAGTTGCTATGTAAGAAATTTCTTGATGAATCCCTCATGGTTTGAATTTGCTGGGTTCACTTCATGGCTATAACATGAGTCTTTCCCCAGATCCAGTGCACAAGAAATTTCATCATTAGATTGAGTGACCTGTTGCACCCATGAGAAATCATAGGAGCTCGTCTATACATGTTTTGTGAGTGAGTAGAACGGTAAGATGTATGGGATATTTGGTGTATATTTTCCATTGAAAACCTTCATTTCCACGACATTATGAGAGGTAGCAGGATCAAGGATGAGAAACATGTAAGTGGGATCATAAGAGAAGTACTTGTAATTTATCTTCCTCCAATATCCGGTCAAACATGTGTAAGAACCCTCTAGATGCTAGAGAGGACCAGATCGATCAACCTTCTAGGGGGTTGTCCAAATAATCCACTAACTCATCTTTCATCTTCTGTGACCGTTACATGTCTACCACGACGGCTACAACCGAAGAGGCAACGGTCTATCATGTGGTGTTCATCAGATATGAGAATGAAAATTAATTAACCATTATATATAACATAATATTTTGAAAATTCAATATAAATTTAAATGATATATATTATAATTTTGTAACTTAATTAAAAATATCTAAACATTTTTATTTATACATTTACAACATTACATCAATATTTTTTGGTTTATAGTGAAATAAAATCCATTGGATATATGTCATATGTCACTCTTAAAGGAGTTGAAGACTACACATTTTTATTATATTAGTGTTTAGTTTTTTAACAAAAAACTTGTAAGATAATTAAAGGATTTTCCTCATATTTTCAATGGTATCCTTAATAAACTTATTGATATGGACTAGTGGATTTAATAAAGAGACTTGAAACTAATAATTGTCGATACATAACTAGTCAATACCCACCAACATTAATGATAACCAATTGAAATAATCCCTTTAACTTGCATAGATCTTCATATACATTCTATTTTCAATATTAAATTTTCTCAAACCTTATGCTATCATCTTATTTGATGTTATAATTTTTATTGGAATAATAAACAAGTCTGTTAAAAAATTGATTGATTTGTACTATTCACATAGGCGAAATCAAGTGCACAATATGTATATAGATTTTGCGATTCAAAACACAATTACATGTTAAGAAAATTATTTCGAGATTAATTAGTTGCAATATTTATATTTAAGTTATTTATCATGATTTTTTTATAAGTTTTAATTATTAATAAACAATTTTTTATGAATTTTAATAAGTGATGTTTATAGATATGAAGAGGTGATGTAAAACTAAAACTTGTTACTCTTGATCTGATTCAATTAAAAATCACACATGAGTTCTGAGGAAACCCTACCCTAAGTGTTTTCTCCTTCGACCTCCATGGCTTCCCCTGGTGGGGGTTCTTGTACACCCCCCCCATGCCTCCTCCTCCACCTCTGCCTCCACCTCCAGCCATGTTATAGTCCAAAAATTACTTATTTGTGCATACAAGACATTGGCCTTTCCACTTACATAATTTTCCAAAATACTACTGAGGCTTCTTATTAAAAAACCATTTTTTGGAAAATGTACGTGCCTTGCTGAACTCATAGCCCACATACACATGCGTGCTGCATACTAGTTATCCCACGTACATATACGAGATGCATACTATTTAGCCCTCGTTTACTTCCAAAAATTGCAAAAAATATAAAATTGCAAGGAATTCAACAGAGTTTATGGGATATCGAGGGTTTCCCAACCATTTGATCCCTTGTAGCCCATCCCCAAACTGAATAATCATCTTTTTCTCATATAAAAATAGGTCTTGGGGTGTCATTTGAGGAGACAAGTAAGAGAATAACAAAACTCTTCCAAAATCCCTTCCCCTTCTTAGCCCAAGTTTTGAATCCTATTCTGCATTTTGGCCTTAACATTTCCCTCCGACCCTTTCTCCTTATACAACCATTTCTCCTTCCCTAAGTGATAAGTTGGTTGTGAGAATCAAGCATGGGATTGATGCACTTGGATCCACAATAGAGGATCCCAGACCTGGTTCGTGGAGCGATTGCCAACAAAGGTTGTAATCATTTTTGTCTTGAAACTCAATAAAAGAGTTCATTCTTGTCCCAAAACATTATGTCTATATTATTTTATTGATTTATGCATTTATGTCTATATCTGAA
>SNQJ01S0045484.1:0-15082 GCA_010110895.2 Picea sitchensis
AATGTAAAAGGGTTGGATCTTCACGCCCTGTGGCTATCAAGCTGTAACATTTTTTAATAGATCTGTCATTAATGAAAGGGAGGCACTTTACAGGATTCTTGCGTATGTTCACTGGTGATGTTTACTTTCTAAGTTGAATGTTATCTTCGCTTTGTTACCACTTCGGTTTCTGAAACTAATCTTTAAGAGTAACGTATGTCTCAGGATTTATCTTTGATACCCTGTTTTCGATTCTAAAAGATTTAAATGTTTATCTTCTGATGTTTTCGATTAAGGAATTCTTAACTGCTTCTTAGTCGAATTTATTCTTCTCACCTTTTCTTCTATCCATCATTTAAGCTGCAAAAGATCCACTGGGTTTATCACCTCGCCCTGTGGAAGTCACTTTTCCTCATTTATGGCTGTATTTCATTCCTAATTAATTACAGACCCCATAGCCCAATGGATGTGTAAACTGTCTCAACCAATTTAAAAACCATTTTTACAACAGAGCCCATTGTTTTCATTAACTAGCCTAATATCTCTTCAAACAAAGTTATATCAGACAGAGAGATCCCTCTCTGAGTCTTGGAGGGCTAGATCCAAGACTCGAAGTGGTTTTGATGTTGCCTCTATGACTGCCTCATAGCCCTGGGAAAATTGCAGAGTGCTAACACATCCCAGCCTCAGTATTCTGAACCACCAAAGGATTATTTCATGTATTCAATTCACAATACAGTCGAAGATGAAGTTCAAAATCAAAATATGGAGGATGATTATATTGATATGATATGCATGTTCAATGGAATTTCATCCATGGATGATTCACCCAAGCTTGATTTGTACAATGATGATTATAACACATTGGATTTTTCAAAGAGATCAACCACATATGATTGAGAGGAAGAAGATCATTTGCAATCCCAATAGGACAATCAATCTGTACATGGAAATTATGACAACAATGATCAAAATGTAGAAAATTTTCAAGAAAGTGAAAACTACCTGCCCTTATGTTTTGCCTCACTCCTGAGAAAACATTACAAGTAGATTTCACATAGAAAAGAAGAGGAATGTTCTAATGCATCAGTTGAAGAAAAAAGGGGAGATATAGAAGTTGATCTAGAAGTGAAACCCTTGAGCCTTTTTGAAGGTCAAACCTCAAATGAAATCATGAAGCCCGAAATAAGTGATGAGCTAATCCATCTTGATTCATTGCCTCTTTGCTTTAATTCATTTCAAATTTTGAGAGGGAAACTTGGTCAGATTCTAGTTGAAAGTCACAGTGTAAGCCATGAAGTACCAGTAGAGTCAATGCCACCATTATCTAAGCATTTCATGACCCGATAGTTGATATTCTGGATAATGTGTGTTTTCAAAGTCAGTTTTCATTTACCCCCAATGATTTCAAATTTTTTTATGATATGGATATGATCAGACAGTCAACTATAGGGGTGCGTTCAACAGAAGAATCATTTCAGAACCCATTAGAAAAGCTGCAGCCATGTTAGGAAGTGCATGAATATGCAAATAGCATAACTACAACATCAAATCATGAGGTGGAGTTGGTTAAATTTGAATATCCAGTAATAGGTCAAGTTTATCTTGATCCAGTGGCTATTTATATGGAGAAATTGTTCATCACAGAGCCACAATGCATTCCCAGTATTTTTTTTATCTGTCATATTTATCAAGCTCCTTGTGATGAATATTAGGATGGAAATTAGTTCATGATGCCTATGCAAGTTCTATTTCTGATATTGATTGAAAACATTAAAAGAGCAGAGTTATTAGAGCAGTTGCTTGACTGGATGCACTGGCATTGTTGTATCATTTGGAACAAAGAAATTGGCAGTAGTGTAGGGTAAGTAGAAGTTTTGAATCATCTCAGTCATTTGAGCATCTTTTTCAGTATTGTATATTTTCTAGCAGAGTTTGTAGTTGATACTATCTAGTTCGTTGTTCAGTCAAATCTGAGCCAGTTCGAAGATTTTAGTTGCAGTGACTCCATGGCCCAATGAATAAAACACCGGTCTGCATGTTCATAATTCATTGGTTCTTGACACCTAACGAAGGAGCTTCCATCCCCATGTGGATCCTATGTTGGGGTCCTATAATTATAGGTAACCCAATTCTTCAGTTTCTATTTGGCATCACCCCCGTGATGAAGACATCTGGCTTGCTGGACTCGGTTGATTTCATTTTCCCCTCTATCTGTTTTGCCTAGTCCTTCATCACCCTACCCGATCCTTTGTCACCTTGTTGTGCCCTTCATTCTCTCATCATTCACTTTTTCTCCCCTTCTCCATCTTCGTCCCTACATTTTCTATAAACCACCTTAGGATAAAAAGATTAGGTTAGTAGTTAGATTAGACTTGTTAATAATAAATTAATTAATAATTAATAACTAAGGTAGTTTGGGTAAATTTAATACTTAGGTTAGTTTATTAAGTTAAAACATTAACTAAGAAATTAAACTATTAAACATATAAATTAAAAAACAAAAAACATAAATTTAATAAAACAAATATAAACTAATTCAAATTAATAAAACATATAAATTAATTAACAAACAATAAACAAAACATATAAAATAATAAACATACAATTTAATATAGATATTAAAAAATACATAACAAATAAACCAAACGGAAAATAAAAAGAAAACAAAAAGCAAAAAGCAAAACATTAAAACAAAATTAAAAACAAAAACGAAAATGAAAACACGTAAAACAAAAAAGGTAATAAATAAAACAAAAACGTAATAAATAAAACAAAAATGTTAAAATGTAATAAATAAAACAAAAAAGTCAAAATGTAATAAATCAAAACATAATGTGCACCTTATGCGCATATCCTAGGTAAAAAAAAAATCAAAGTCCAATAATCATAATGGACACCCCCCCCGGTGGTTTTCGAGCTTTAATGAGGGGGGAGGGGGTGTCTGATATAAGTGGTATTAGGGAGACACTTGTCACCCCTTGGTGATTTCGGACCCCCATCCCTCCCAATACCACTTACCNCAAAAAGCAAAACATTAAAACAAAATTAAAAACAAAAACGAAAATGAAAACACGTAAAACAAAAAAGGTAATAAATAAAACAAAAACGTAATAAATAAAACAAAAATGTTAAAATGTAATAAATAAAACAAAAAAGTCAAAATGTAATAAATCAAAACATAATGTGCACCTTATGCGCATATCCTAGGTAAAAAAAAAATCAAAGTCCAATAATCATAATGGACACCCCCCCCGGTGGTTTTCGAGCTTTAATGAGGGGGGAGGGGGTGTCTGATATAAGTGGTATTAGGGAGACACTTGTCACCCCTTGGTGATTTCGGACCCCCATCCCTCCCAATACCACTTACCNTCCCCAAAAAACCACTTTTCCTCAATTTTTCAAAACTGCCCGTTTTTTGTCTATTTGACACCTCGTCTTTTGAAGCGGATTCTGGGCAAACAGAGACAGATTTTCAAAAACCGAGGGAGGTGCTTCTTCATAATGGGATTATGAACAAAAACTACTTCCATATGTTTCACAGGTGTCACCAGTTGGGAGAATGGAAGTTGTCTTTCAGCCTCAGTCTTCGGATTTTTGGTTTTTCCTGTTGCAGTCCTGATTTTGCGGGAGATGTTTCGGTGAGATGGAGACGAAATTGGAGAAACGGAAGGCGGTTTTGTATAGAACATGCTCATATACAATAAAATCCTACATTTTTTGCACATATGCCACCTATTGGGAGAAACCAATGTCTGAGCGTACCCCTATTTTCAGCAAATTCGACCAAATTTGCAGTTCTAGATCTTTGAGATTTACTTGCTATTTTCAGCCAGGAGGATCAAATTCGATATCCTGAGCCTAAGGATTGTAATGCTTATTTATATCCATGTTTTTAATAGAGTAGGGGTTGTTTAACGTGACCAGAAAAGGAGCATTCATTGTTGTAATTAGCTGACAGAGCCATATTTCATCAAAACAAGATTACAGTTATAGGATTCCTGTGTCATTATGTTGGTGAAGTTTTCCTCTATGTAATTATGTTTTCCCTATTTTTGATATCTATTTCTTTCTCTATTATTTTAAAGAGATTCAGGCTCATGATTTGTTTAAATACACCCTGTTCCTAGTTTAAATCAATATCAATGTTTTCTGCGTGAAGGTCATTCCCAGGATTCTTAACTGCCCTGTTATGATCTATTTCCATCCCTTTTTCTTCTTGACCATTTACCAAACTTTAAAGGATACAACATAGTTCCTAACTTTCCCTGTAAGCTCCCCTGTAGACCGTGCTTTGATTGGATTAAATCTCTCTGACCCCATTTCCCAATGGCCTTTTTCTCCTCCTCCAACCAAACCATTTAAAAACAAAATACCAATCTATCATAACTAGCCTAATATCTATTCAAACAAATCTATATCAAACAGAGAGATCTCTCTCTGAGTCTTAGAGGGATAGATCCAAGACTTGAAGTGGTTTGATGTTGCCTCTGTGACTACCTCCATAGCCTTGGGAAAATTACAGAGTGCTAACACACACGAGATTCAAACTTTCCATCCTTCCATCTTCTCTTTTGATGTAGCATTTTCTTCCAAATACTCTGAAGTGATTCACATTTGCTGATATTCCTTTCCATAGCTCATAAGGAGTTTTGTCATTATTGTTTCTAAGAGTTACTATGTTTTGATTGTGAATTGTTGTATTCATTGTATGTGTCCAAAAAATATCTTTCAATTTGGAATCCATTAGCATTGTTCGAGCCATTTACTATGTAACTATCATCCATTGTGATAATGTTCCTTTTTCTCTGAACCACTCTCTAAACCAATATATGAATCCATGCTCTCATCCATTGTCATATATCTGTCCAAACCTACTAAGTGTTCTTACGAATCCATTTCTGTCCATACTTTCCAAGACTCTACTACACAATTGTTCATAATGTTGACCCATTTATCACTATACTATCATGCAGTTTTCACTACTACAACTGATTAATCTATCAAACTGTACTTCTGCTAACTAACTGCTCTGGATATTTCTACTCAAACTCTACAAGTTTCTCAAAGGATGGTTCTTTGTTCTGTCATAGCTATCGCATAGACTCCCCATGTCTAATATTCATAGTACATGGGAGTCTCTAAGATGGATGGCTCAGAAAAATTACTAATCTGATGTGTATTCATCATCATCTTCATTGGTAGATTCATCATCTCTCTAAGCTCTATCTTATTTATTTCTATCTATGGATTCATCTTTCACTACAATGCCTGAAAGTACAATCTCTCAAACTTGTTCCTTATTTACCTATCCTTCTTTTCTTTCAGTTATTTTCCAAACCTTTATGTATCCGACGTCTTTCTTTTTCTCTGTAGAATTTTCTTCATCTCGTTTTATTGTCGATTTTTCGATCTTCGAGACCTGGTCTTTGTTCACCTATTCTTCATGTTTTCTTATCCATACTTTATTATATCTGATATTAATGTTCTCTTTCATGGAAGTATCAATCATTCTTCTACAATCACTAGATATTTGTCCATAGTTATGACATTTGTAACATTCAATGTTACATGGGGCCACATAGTCACTTCTTGCTTGAACATTTATTTTATAATCCCTACAATCCACAACCTTATGTCCAAAATTTGTACAATAAAAAAAATGACCATAAAAGAAATTTGCATACCTGGGAGTGAATGATCTTCTTTGTGGTGTAGTCCTTATGAATTTTTGCATTGACTGGTCATGATCATGATTGAATCTTATTTGTGTCTTGAACATGGATGGCCTTCTTGAAGATGTATATTCAATAGTTTTCTTGGATTCCGGTTGACCATGATTCCTTCCTTTGAGTACTTTTTCATAACTCTTTCTATTTTCTTCATTCTTCTTTTTTAGCAACCTAGAGTGCTTCTCTTCAGTCTCTATAACTGATGTGGATGTTTTTGTCTCTTCAACATTCTTCTTGAGCTTGATGATTTTAATTCTCAATGTGACAACTTCTTCTTCAAGCTTATCAACCTCTTCTTCTTTCTTCATTATCTGAGACTTCATGACTTCTTATGTTCTGTTCTCTTCTTCAAGCTGAATTTTTAATGTGATTATTTCTTCTTCAATTCATTTCTCTTCTTGACCAAAATCTGACTCAAGATGATTTAGATCGTTATTTATTTCCTTGAGATGATCCACCAATATATTTTCTCTCATTTATGTGTCTTACTTCTATGCTACTATGTTGGCTTCCAAATACTATTTTTGATCTTTAATATTTTCTTTGATCTTTCTGCCTTCTTCTAGTTGAGTTATTAAGTTATTGATGACCTTTTGGGCTTCTAAAAAAATGTGAGCACTTTCCTTTTGTTTCATCAATTATTTCTTGAGTGACTTGTTTTCTTCTCTTTCTTTTCTTAGTTCATCTAAAGCACTGATCAATTATGATTCATCATTGTCTTCTTTTTCAATTATTTTTTTCTGTCTCATTTCCTTCATGGAATTCTATTTCAATATGTCTGTGTTTTTTACAATTAAATCAAACCAACATACCTTTGTTGATTATGTACTCTTCATCTTCTGAATCTATTTGACATGGTGAGCATATTTTTTCTTGATATGTACCTGCATCTTCTTTGGCATTTTCTGAATATGTGATTGGTGAAGAATATATGTCATGTAACTTATCCCAAATTTATTTGGCTGATGAACATTTACCAACCTTTTCTCTTACTAGATTATGTTATAACCCTAAATTTCACCAGACATGCATACCTGGCATCATGCCATCTTACTTGCTATTTTTTCCAAGCCATCATTGAACAATTCTTCTAAAAAACCATTTTTTTGAAGATATACACGCCCTGTACCACTACTGCCCGCATACACACGCTTTTTGAACCATTACAACCCACATATACTCACAAAAAGTGTGAAAAACTAAAAATTGCAAAGGGATACGGGTTTTTGGGCCGTTACTAATCATTTGATCGCCTATAGACGATCACCCAATCAAATACCTAGATTTTTGGCCTATAAAAGAAGGTGTTGGGATCCATTTCCAAGAGGAAGCACAAGAGAAAAGAAACTTTTCCCATTTCAATATCCCCCTTTTGCCCCAATATTTTGCAACCACATTATGAGTTTGAGCCAGAATTCCCTTTTTCAGCCCTTTCTCCTCCATTGCAAATCCTTGCCATTTCCCTAGAGAGAACTGAAGAGGAGAAGAATACGTGGAAGAAGTTGGTGCATGGTGAAGAGGAGCCAAGGACCGACTTCGAGGAGAAGTTTCCAATCTCATATTGTAAGCGACTTCGTGAGATTAATATAAAGAAATACTTTTTTCGTCCCGCCAAATGATGTCTTGAATCTTCATGATTTATTTGTGTTTTCGTTATGACATCTAACCCACTAATCCATATATAGAATGCATGATTGTAGTTTCTTCTTGTATTTTGGTGAATGCAGGTCAGCCTTGGGACGAGACTTGCAGTCGGAAACAACCGAGCACAAAGAGATCAACACCGAACGCGGAGTTTAAGGTAGGACTACCGGATCCCTATTCTTTTCTTTTTATGTATGATTGTGGGGTAATGTTGGGATAGTTATGATTGTGGGGTAATGTCGGTATAGTTGTTAAAAGTAGGAGACTTTAGACGGTTAGCTCTACTTGCACTTTAGAACCCTAGTGTAGTCTCTAGGGGGTTTTCTCGCTACATCAGAATTGGCGACTGTACTGGGGAGACCTCTAAGGTTTTTAGGGGATATTTTTGGGCGTTTTAATTGGTTTAACTGCCTTTCTTGAGTTTTTGTAAGTTTCTGTTTCTTTAAGGGATTCTGGTCTTCAATACCAGTACTCCCTGCCTGGTTTGCTTGGCTGTTAGTTTTCATTTTTTTGAGAAGTTACAAAGGTGTACGCGGCTTGTAATGGGTCTGCACATGTACATACGTGCCCTACCTTTAGACAACCCACATACATACACTGGCTGTTGAAGTGTCAGTAGCGTGCCTGTGTTGATAAAATCATTTTTAAAGAAGAGGTAGTCATCCTCTTCCCTGTCATAAGTCATACTTATCAAGGGATTTCTTGATCTAGTCCTGGTCTCTATTATAGCAGTCTGTAGCCTAGGTATGACCTCAGTATAGCTTTTGTTCATCAAAGATTTCTTTTGTTTTCTTTATTAGGGTTTTTCAGACAAGCTTGTGAGTCTGTTCTAATCTGCCTGTTTGGTATTGTGACTCCCTACGATTCGCAGTGGGATAGAAGTAATTTCTTGGTCTTGTCTTGTATTCATTTTTCCCTTTTTTTCTTTACAAGAAAAGAACAAAACTCATTTTCAAATTTCTTGTTTTGAAGCATAAAACAAAAAAAATTATTTTCATTTATTTGTTTGGTAAAAGTAGTTTAGGTTAGTTTCTTTATTTATCAAGGAAAAATAAAATTTTCTTAAATTCTTTATTTGAATACTTAGGACATTAAGTAGCTCATGGTTGAGTGAAATATTGTTTTAAGTTTTTCTTTTCAAAGATCTGAGAAAAATAGTTACGAAAAGTTTGGTGAAAGAGTTTAATTTGGCAAATCTTTATTTGTGAAGAAGAAGTAGTTTTTTTTCAATTTCATCTTATGCTCTTCTCTTTCATCTCTTAAAGAACATCATTGGTTTCACTTCCATTCGCTTTGAATTAAGACAACCATTAAAATTAACGCTTAATTAAAAGTTATTAGACTTTGTGTTTGTAGGGTCCATCAATTTAGTCTAGGCTAGAGCCTTGATTTAGGATTGGAGAGGAAACTCTTCAAGGCTACAAAAGAGTCTTTGCTAAGGAGTGCTTAAAATTCCAGTAACCATGAAAGTTATCCAGGACCCCCCTCTAACACAGGGGATAAACACGAGGTCGTGTGCGGAAAGGTAGCGGAGATAACCCCTCCAAAGACAGACCAAGAATAGTGGGGGATGCATATAGAGGGCTTATCTTGGGATTCTGTTGATCACAGTTTTGGGTCTCGAATCCGTTCGAGGTTCTCAGTTGTCTTCCAGAACACTTGATTTCAATACCCTTGATAGGTTTCAGGCTTTATACCATGCTCATTGCGGTCCACCTAACTATCGACTGTACCCATCTGGTGATTGTTCGCGCACTGGAAACCTAGTTGCCTTTATCTTAATGACTTACACAGGTGACTGTGGGGGTATACCGTGGTACCTATGGCAGACATCGAGCCACACTTTGCATAGTATACCTGGAGGGTTCTTTCGTATTCGAGTTTCACTTGCACTAGTAAGTTTCTCTAGTGTCGGTTGGTGTAACTATTCCTCCAACTAGCTAGTGATCTGCTTGTCTTATCTCATAGGATCTTTTTCTAGTGTGTGCTGGTCTTTAATGTTAATAGAAATCCCTAGTGTGTCATTGATATTCTCACACCATGGAGGATCAAGAGCTCTTTCGGTCGCAAAGGCTTCTTGGCCTACCTCCGGTTGATATGGAGCCACCCCCTCCACCACTTAGGTAAAGACTAGACCAGGAAGGGTCTTTTGAGGTGACCGAGCCACAGGAAACTGTGCCCGAACCATATCTGAGAGGAGAACATTTGATTCCAGAGAAACCAACCATTTCTAACCTTGGAGTGAAATCTCTTGGTCTGCATAACCCTCCAATCACCGATCTATCGATGACCATCATCCTACAGGTTCACCCTTACTAGCGTCAGGTAGTGTCACAAGAAGCGATGGAGACAAGTGTTGCTACTTATTCAAGGAATATTTATACTCCCTCTATGACTGTCACTACAAGGAGTTTTCTGCCTCCAAACCAACCTTCGTTGGTCCAGACCATTATGGTCTTGACAACCTCTACCTCGGGCAATGGTTCAATTCTGTCTATGGAAATGATCACTGCTCCTTTCTCCCATAGTGCGATAGGCCCTTTGTTCTCATATGGGATACCTGGCTTCGATACAAACTCTGTCCTTTCCTACTCCACTCTATAGACTTTAGGTCTAGGGGCAAGGAGCTCAAACGCTCCTCTGTAAGGATCCATGGGGGGCATTTCATCCCCCTATAATTATTTCCCTTACAGAGGGGGTCATATACCTCCTTTGTCCCCTTTGCTCGATGGTTCTCACCAGCACTCCATTGGGACAAACATAAACTATAGTTCACTTGGAGCAGGTAGTCAAAGACTTCCTTATTATAGAATGTTGGTAGGTTCAACATCGTTCTCTTTGTTCAACACGTTTGGTAACAACGCATTCTCGTCAGTTTCCATCTTGGTCGGGGGCAACCCTGATTATGGACAACAAAATCCTATGCATGGTACTATTCCTGCACATGGGGAAAACTCAGGAATTCCTTCCTCACAAGGACCTTGGAATCTATGGCAGGGATCAGTTCCCTCGTCAGGGATGCCAACTGGGGGAAACCCCTTACATAGCCAATGGAACCCCGGGCAAGGCTCATGACCTATGCTCGTTGGATCGGCAAGGGGAAACCCTTCTCAAAATACTTGGAATGCAACACAAGCCCAACCTTTTACATCCTATTACGAGATTCAGCTGATGACATCTCAACAAGCACAAAATCCATACGTTGGTCACGGCCATGGTTATTACCAGAACCCTAGCCAACAAGCTAACTTTTCCTGGAAACCTGGTGCCAGCCAAACTCCAGGCTCCTTTTTCCCTGGTTATAATCAACAACCCAAATTACCATTTATGGAAACTTTGCACTTGCCAGACTTGACAAGGTTATTAAATGACCCCATCTATCATGATCCACATTGGCATCCTATGCCGACCAAGTTTCCTTCATACATGCCAAAGTTCGAATCTAAGCCTAATGAAGATCCAGTTGATCATGTGACTACCTTCCATTTATGGTGCTCGCCCAACTCATTGAGAGACAACTCCATCCAGTTGCATTTGTTTCAACACACTCTCATCGAGAGTGCTGCGAAATGGTACATCAAGCTCGACCGCTCAAGATACTCTACCTTTGGCGAATTGGCAATGGTTTTCTTAAACCATTTTCAATTACCTGTGATATACGACTCCGATGTAATTTTAAAACCTGTGAAGTAAAGCAATTCATATATATTCTTAAGAAAAACAAAATTTAATCAATGGCTCATACGTAGAGTACACAGAGATTTTATACTGGAAACCCTCAACCGAAAAAACCTTTCTCATATTCATTATATTGAATTTCACCATTCATCATACAATATATATACAATGTTTTTAGGTATTCCGTATATACCAAAACCCTCATCCCTTAATCCAGGATTAATTTACAAAACCGTTAAAAATAGCAAAAACCGCCCCCAAAAAAAATAATTGGGGCACTACCCCGGGCTACCGTCCATTACCGAACGTTGCGCGTAACCAGGGGGGGCATACCTTCCCCCCCTTAGGAAAGAAACCGGTGCACATGACACAAAGAGCACTTTTGTAGGGATCGTTAGACGCAGTTGTCATATATGACGCACCCACACACACACATGCAAAGAATATAACACATACCCAACAACTAACACCAAATTGTTGGCCAACTTTGAGCAGAAAAAGGTGGACCATATCTCATATCACATCCGAGAATGGATATGCCAGAAGAGTTTGATAAAAGTACTAGTTCCACCAACATTCCTGCTTGAGTAGTTCCTTAAGTCTTTGGTAGCACAGTTATCCAAAGACGTAGCAACGTCAGGGGTATTTTAAGAAGAATAAGAAATAATGAGAGCTCAACAACTAGAACTGATTTACTCCCAATTTGGTTTACTTTACAAAGTTTTTCCAGATGCACCATGGTCGATACTTGACAAGACTAGACAGAGATCTGGACCCCATGCCAATGGTATTGTTGGTTCAATGCAAATGATGCCCATGGATAAACTGTCAAATCAATTGCAAAAATTGTCAATACAATAGACAACGGTCAGCAAAACCACTGGTTCGGCTGCCCCCCCCCCACTCAAACATTGGATGTACACAGTGTGCAATCGAAAAACCCAAAGGCCACCCAGTAGCCTGACAGAAAGAAGAAATAGAGAAAGAAGGGTAAGGGGGATAAGAAACCTACCAATAATGTTGGTTGGGGCAACACAAAAAAGAAGAAGACGAAGTTGTTGGACAACTGAGAGGGGGGGGTGAATCAGTTTTTACCGTGCTTAAACAATTTTGCTTATTTTAAACTCTTTATAGAGCACTCAATGACAATCACAATAATGCAAGGAAGTAAGCAATAGAACATTCAACATCATTCACACAGATGAGATACACAGAGACAAATATTTTTTAAGGAAACCCATAAAGGGCAAAAACCTATTCTTCTTCATATGATAAGTAATCTTTACATTCTGTACATTATCAAACTTATGAGCACCAACTCATAATGAGGCTACAACCTCTTTTTTTCAAGATACTACTTGTTGAGAGCACCAACTCTCTGAATTCTCTAGCACCCACTAGAAGGAAGCACCGACTCCCTGGTTTCTCTAGCACCAGCTAGAAGGACACACCAACTCCCTGGTTTCTCTAGCACCCACTAGAAGGAAGCACCAACTCCCTAAGAGTTCCAGCACCAACTGGATGGAAGAACCAACTTTCAGTTACACAGGCACCGACCTGTATATCAAAGAACCAATGTTCTCCCTTGTACCTCCCTGCCACCCTGGTTTCTCTGGCTGCAACTAGATGGAAGCTACAAATCCCTGTGTTTAAGCACCCACTTGAACCTCTGTGGACAACAGTCCTCCCTAGCACCTCCCTACCACCCTTAAATATCAATCTTTGCTACTGAAATGAATTACAGTGATATAATGTTCATCAATGGCTTACTAGTCTCATCACTTTTCTGCTACAATGATCTACTCTACCTGCATCGGTATCTTCCTGCACCCTGTTATAACCCTAAAATGCACCACACAGGATTACCTGGCATCAGGCCAACTCATGCCTCTTCCTTGCCAAAGCCATGCTGAATAAAACCCTGAAAAACCACTTAAAATAAGCAACCTGCGCCCTAACCTAACACTGGGCGCGTTGGAACGCTTGCTGGCCTTCTACTGCATGCGGTGGAACGTGGGCTAGCCCACTACAGCCCGCATTTACCTAACAAAGCAAAAAATCAGGAAATTTTCCGCCGGGACGAAAAGATTTGGGTTAGTTAACTGGAACTCCCAGCCATGCATGGCCGAGAGTTCATCTAAAACCCTAGCTCCTTCTAGCCTATAAAAGAAGGGGTAGGGGTACTATTCAAAGGAGGAAAATTATAGCAAAGAAACTCTGCCCAATTGCCAAATCCATTTTGTCCCAACCCTTTAGCCTTTCCTCAAGCTTTAGGAGAATTCAAGAAAAGCAGTTTGAGGACAAAGAAGAGGAGGAGCCCAGGATCAGGATCGAGGAACGGTGGCCGGTCTCTATAATCATTGTAAGTTGGTTCATATTGAGATTAATAAAAAGATACTTTTCCCGTTCCAAATACATGAATCTTATATGTTTTATGTGATTTGTGTTTAATCTCTAACCCTCTAGTAGAACAATAGCATGCATGCATAGTTTTGTCTTAATTGCAGGATCTCTTTTTGGAAGGAGCAGAATAAGCAAGGAGACAAAGCTCAACGGAGGATCTACACCAACCATCGATAAAAAGGTTAGTTGGTTCTTCCCTTGTTTGCTTGTGAAAAAGGGTTTTAGGTTGGGGTAGAAGGTTAAAGGTAGTTTATGAAGGGTCATGATCTGCATACAAGTTTAAATCCCTAGCTTGTTAGTCCGTAGGGTAGAATACCCCACGACAGAATTGGCGACTCCACTGGGGATATTTTACTCTTAGGGTTTTCGGATTTCATTAAAGGTTTTTGGGTAGTTCAAAGAAGTTTAGTCTCTGTTTCTTTGTTTATTTTGTTGTCTGTTAGGTCAATGCTAGCAGGGAACCTGGTTATCAATACCAGTTTTCCTTGACTGACGCTTGACATTTATTCTCGGGACACACAGAGGTACCCGCGGCCTGCAGAAGCCCTGCCCACGGGTAACCCATGCCCTAACCTTCTACAACCCACGTTTGAACGCCTGTTGTAGTGGTTTTAGTAGCGTGTAGAGCCCAGGAAGCTTAAGAGGCAGTCTCCTCTTCCCCGTCAGAAGTTTACCTTCTCAGGGGGCTTTCTGGATCCTGTCTGGGTCTTGATTGGTTTACTGTCTTGCTTTCAGTCTGCCTTATTGTTTTGGTTGTTCTTTGCATTTGTTTTATTTTTTGCAAATTTTCCTTTTCTGTCGAAGTGGAAGCATCCAAGCCTTTTGGAGACCCTGGTTGTCAATATCAGAGGCCTCTTTCAGGTCTGGGCTGCCTGTGTTTGATTTTTTCTCAGATTTTATACCTACCCACGGGCTGCTTCAGTTCTGAGCGCGGGTACCCGCGTGCTGTTATAGCTCAGCACACGGTTGAACGCGTGCTGTCTCGGTGACAGTCGCGGGCCTGTCTGGTTGCCTTTCAGCTTGGGTGGGGTAGTCATCCCCTCCTGTGGTGAGAAGTGCTCCTTTCAGGGTTTGGAGTCTGGGGGGGCACAGTCAGTAAGTTAGGGCCTCATATCCTTAGCTTGGGTTTTGCTTAGTTGACATTTTGATAGAAAAGACAAAAGAGAAAAAAAAATTGTTTTATGGTTTTTAGGCAAGTGTTAGAATCGGGGCTGTCTTGATTACTTTTTCGCATTGTGTGTTCTGATTCTTTTGCGATCTACGCTTTAAGCCAGAGTTTTCTTTTCATTCTCTTGGTTTTGTTCTTGTCAACATTTTTCCTTGTTGCGTCATTTTGCAATAAAATAAAAATAAAAATTCTTGTTTCATTTCCTTCTTGATTTGAAGATTGTGTTGTTGCATCAGTAGCTAGGAAAGAAGTCTTGTTGCATAAGTTTTTTGCAGTTCATTTCAAGTATAAGTAGCTCGCAGATATGAGCGAAAGTCCTTCATATTTACTGCATGAAATCTTAGTAAATTTGAAAAAGAAAAGAAGTCTTTCATTGAAAAGTTGTTGGTTTTTCATTTTAGTAAAAGTTTTTGTTTTCACGCATTTTGTTCATTTTGCTTTGAGTCTTTTTACACACCATCAGTTTCACTTTCGTACC
>SNQJ01S0045484.1:38817-49271 GCA_010110895.2 Picea sitchensis
CACACACACACACACACACACACACACACACACACACACACACACACACACACATATATATATATATATATATATTGAAAGTATCAGAGTACATAGGTGGGCACAAACACCTGAAAAATATATGTCCAGTAAGAGTCACGGGGCTTATTCCCTCAAAGATATAAGAAAGGTTCCCTCAACACGTAAGTAGTCCAGCCTATCTAAGGGCGGGGCCTGCTGGCCCTACCATAGTGAACAACGATGTTTTCCAAACGCCGGAAGATTTGGACCCAGGTCCGTGTACCACAACTATGTGAGGTTGCATTGACGGTGGGAGATCCTCGATCTCTGCCATAGGGACTATACGAGTGAGCACGGTGATGTTCTTCTCCACCCTTCTCAATACTCTCTCAGCCTCTCTGGCTGGAGGTCCCCCTACTACTATTGCTGGTCTGATAGCTACGGTTGGTCCTACCTCTGGTCGAGGAAGTTGCCTGGTCCTCAAGAAGTCTTTTGGATGCACTGGTCCCACATCTGTACATAACAGATACATAGTTTTCAAATACTCTGATACAAATAAAAATGATATATATAAAAAGAAATAAAAAATTAAATAACTTTGAAAAACAAACATACCTATCTCTCCTCGATCACCTCTGGGAGGTACGGGCATGTCCGGATCCCTCGAAAAGTTGATCCTGGCATAGGGGTAGTCCTCTATTGTCGGAATCTTCCATGCCCACCAGCCAAAAAACCTGTCATCAAAGGCCTCTATGCGCCTTTCACCCCCCTTTCATGGAAACAATGTCGCCCATATACATAATGCTAGGAGGGAGGCGTCATGCCCTTGCACTGTCTCTCGCGGACTAAGACTGGGTACCCTCTCAAAGAATAAAGAGCAAAAAATGGTCTTGAACCTGAAGTTTTTGTTTTCTTTCCCATGACACTTAGTGAGTTGTCTCTTCATACAATTTATCATGGTTTTACTCCAATAAAAAATATGTTCATTTAAGCACTACACTGCACAATGCATGTGCACCCAGGAGGCCTGATGCAAAGCCACAGATTCGGTAATCCGCCCAATGAGTAGAACTATCACTTTCAATGATAGATTGTTGATCTTTTTTATCAGCACCTGAGAACCTACTTTCTCAGTAACATCCTCGCAATGGAGTCCAATCAACTCCTCAATGTTGTGAGGCCCAAGGGGAAAATTAAGTATTTTGACTGGATCATCTCTCCTCGAGAGACCAGTCAAGAAGTAAATGTCTTCAGTCATTGGAGTCAATGTTGGCATAGGGGCAGACCCAGGGTTCAATGCTACAACAACGCACCAACAAAACCCTAACTATTGGACCTTTCGACAACACCTGCAAAGCAAATGAAGTCTCACCCAAGGTAGAGGTAGGAGTGGTTGCAAGACTCAGGTGTCTGCAACCTTAGATAGGACACAGATCCGTGATTATAACACTTAGCAATCACCTAGCATAGATTATTCATCAATATTCAACCCTTATGATACTTCACAGATAGCACAGATCATCACAGTATGTACTTAGATCTAAGATAATTCAACACTTAGCCACAACAAGATAGATTAAATTTTGTACATCAAGCACTAAGAATCTTACATACCATATCTAAGATTCATTCATATCTCATAAGCACAAAGCATAAATAGATCTACCTAAACACATCAAATCACTTAGCAAAGGAAGAGTCAAACACATCAGGTCAAGGCATAGAGCACAACACACAGATTTACCGTGGTTCAGCCCCACCTTGGGGCTACATCCACAAAGTCTTCTTCTTTATTATCTTCAATTAATCATGTTACAACACATAGTCACCAAAAACCCTTCTGCGCATAGGACAGAAGATTTTTGCAGCTCGCTAGATCCTTCTTCCTTGCATTGTAGCACAAATCCTTCTATAATCTCTATAATAATTCCACTTAGCTCTGTAACCCTTCTACAGTCATGCACAAAGCACTACTAGCACTTATATTACATCACATAGATGGGATACCATCCCCTTAGTTACTTCGCCTAGACATCTATTTATACATTACAAAAGTGGGCCTAAGCGTGGGTAAACCCACAGGATGACATCCCTTTCACATTACATTATCCCCAAAAACGAAAAAAGGACCGAAAAAGGGGTCTAGCTTCCAGGATTTCCTATTCGTGTTGTGCTCCATCTTTGACAAGTTGTCGAAGTCCCAAAAATGGTCAAATATGACCAAGTGTTCCTCAAAACTTGGGCAGGGCCAACAGGCCCCCGACACTCACCTGTGACTCGTCCCGAGTCACTCAGGTCTGGGTAACTTTGCCTCAAAGGTCTCAAGCTTGGCTCGAGCTTCTTTGACTTATCTCTACGCTACTTCTTCTTTCTCAGCGAATTCCTAAACAACCGCTTTGATGATAGGTCCTTCCAGTTGCTACTCGATTGTAACAACTACTTGTTCTAGTAGTGTTCCTTAGCCTTCAATTTCTTCAAACAGTAGGTAGGCCGCCTCATGGCTCGGCTAGAGTTTCTGGGTGACTTCCATCACTCTATTCTACGTGGTAAGAACGAGTTATTGGGCAATGCGTTGTTCCTAGGATCTCTTCATCCTCTCTATGGGTGACAAGAGATTGAGTTGTGCTTGTACTATATCTGCGTGTTTCTTTTCTTCCTGAAGTTGGGACTCCATCTTCTTCAACTCTGGGTCTTCAGATAGTTGTTCATATATCTGCGCGCTTCTGCTACTTAGTTGTTTACATTCTGTAGAAAGTGTTTTAATCCTATTGACTTCGCTCTGAGAAATCAATTCTCGTTGGTCGCGCACTTCATACGGAGTCTGTGGTATGGTCTGAAGCTCTAATTCCATGACCCTTTGTTGAAGTTACTGAATAACTTCATCCAACTTCATCACTTGGCACTCTATCATCTCTTCAGCCTTCTGCTCTAAGCCATTCATAGAGAGAAATGCTCTGTTGACTGCTTCTTCAATTCCTATCTGCTTTGCGAGCAGCTGCTCTTTCGCTTTTTGGATCTTCTCTCTATCTTCTTCAATTTTTTCTTGGAGAGCATTCTTCTCTTGTTGTGCGGCTTGGCGTTGTTCAATAATTTCCTCCTGTGATTTATTTAGGGCCTGGGTGGCCTACACTTTTTCTTCCTGAGCATGTCGAAGGCGTACTTCGACTGTATCAACAATATTGTGGAGTTGAATTGATTCATCTCCCACTTCTATTGTTCCTTCTGGAAGAGGTGCAGTAGAGATTTCTCAGCTAGATTGGAGTGCTTGTTGTACTCCTTGGAGGACGATCTCAATTTGGCTATACATTTGTTCCTACTTCACCTCCTTCTTCTCTATGATTTCCTTTGAAGCATCATTGACCACTACAACAATGAAATCAAAGTCATCCAACGTGAGGGTAGTTTGCATCTTGGTTACAAGGGTTCTTGGTTTCTTTCTGGAGGAATATTTCAGAGGTGAGACCTTCCTTTTCTTCGACGAGTCTTCTTCGTCCCTAGGCGGTGGTACTTCGACTTTCTGTTGTTCAGTTTCTATACCTTCTTCATCATCACCTTCTTCATCTGGTGTAAAGTAAGCCATCCTTACAGATAGGTTGTCAACATCCTAGACTTCTTCAATCTTCTTCGTCGTCTTTTCTTTCTTTGTCTTACTAGGTCCAGGTGTATCCTGCACAGTTCTGGGACTGTCAATGTCGGACATTTATACGGGGTCTGCTGAAACAAGGAGGTTCACCGACCATTCCTTGGTGATCTCTTCCAGGTCTTCTTTTTTCAACTTATAATAGGACTTAAGCTGTTCTTGGTGCTCATCAGCGAATGGGATTAGGTATATAAAGTGGCGGTCTGCGCTGAACTTTATCAGAGTTCAGAATTTCTGTAAAGTGTTCGAAGTTATGCGAGGTTCACTCGTTATGGAATCTTTCAATTGGTTATAGTACGCATGGAAAATGACATTCAATTTCCATTGCTTTCTCATGTCGTTCGAGTACCATAATGTACTGAACTTCGCAACTATTGGATCAAAGAGGTCAAGGTCTAGGAAGGTTGCGCCTTTCAGTGGCTCCCATGCAACAAAAGCGATAAGTATCAGGAGCCATCTAAAATGGAATTCATACCCCTGATCCTGGGCTTCTCTGCAGTCAATATCTAGTTGATTTACCGGGTACTTCGCCCAGTTCATCTGTAGTCCCTCTGCGCACTTTCCTGCGAGGTCAACTATAAAGCCAGATACTTGTGTTGGTCAATTCTTGTGTACAAAATTCCCTGCGATCAGTTGGCATGCGAGGCACACTGTGCCACTTTCAATAGAAGCTACCTTGTAGCCTCTCATGCCTTTGTCAACATCGCCATAGGATTCTTTGATCTTCTGCGCAAGAGCGCAGTCTGCGGTCTTTCCAGGATATTACTCATGGGGATCAGGGCCCTACATGCTAAGCCTAGTGATCCTATTGATCAACATTGGATCAATAGTTATACGATGCTCTAACCACATGTATCCTCCTTGGTAACTTGCTAGCAACAATTTTACACAAGCATTCACCTCTTGGTGTCTGCCGAAGTGCGGTATTTTCATAACATTGAGCAAAATAGACTACGCGAGGTTCATCGTCCATTGCTGAGGAATGAGCTTCGAATTCTTGCCTCGTCAAGTACTTATACAGGGAGATCGTGATGTAAACGTTACGGTCCCCTAAGTTGAATTCACAAAACTTCAACGTTGTAACCTTATCTTGATCTACGTGGTAGGTGCGTACTCCTTTCGATAGATATGCAGTGACTAGGGTGTATTAAAAGTCTCTAGGGACACTGTCCCTGTTAATATCACCGCTCATAGGGGGCATGTAAGATGGTAGGATGGATGGCACTAACTTCGTGTTGGTATGTCGTCTTTATGCTTAGTTCTTCTCTCTACGCCAGCTTGAGATGTTCCTGCTCGAGTAGTTGATGGGGAGGCTTGCACTCCTCTCGTTGATGATGCTTAAACTCCAGTGGACATTCTTCTTTCAGAAATGACTCTCTCAGTCATAAATCGAGAATGACCTCTGTGACATATTCCTCAAGTGTGGTGATATCGTCGGACATACGCACTTAGGAAAGATAATTGGGGTCACAATGATCTCAAAATACTGCACTAGGATGAACAATTTGCTTGCAATGATCACTGTGGACAATCACTAGTTCTGCGGGCTTCGACTTTTCAATTGGAAAAAGTGTTCTTCGGGCATGGCGTGAAGAGATAAATAGGAAATTCGTCAACGTTCTGCTTGCAATGGGTATGAAGCTTCCATGAAGATTGATCCATCCATTATGGCATGGTCCAACGGTCTAGTGGTGATCATTTAATTCTTTTATGTCCATTCGGGGCAGAATTTGAACGGGTATATCGGTCCAATGTCTATATTGCTTCTCCATGGCGAAGTGTCATATGTCGTTGTTTTGATATTCCGATGAAGCTTAATTACTGTGATTTTTCCTTCTGTGAAGTTTCCTCTGGAATCTTCTGTAACTTTTCGATCTTGGCTCTCTTCTTACTTAGCTTCCTAGCCTTCTTCCCAGTGAGCTTCATCTCGGTCATCCTTTTTCCATTCTGATTCTTATCTTCTCTCGACATAGTCACTTCATGATGCTGAGATTCTTTCTTTAGATCCAAGGGTAATACTCCTCCATCATATGTGTAACGATCCCCCTAACCATACTGAGGCCGGGGTACGCCACTCCAGAGAAGCCACTCATTCTCTGACGCCAGTTGGTAACATTCCCAACCATCATGTCAAGCCATGCTACTCTAGGGAACACTTTCGTTCCCATACTACGGAACATACAGTAGCAGACCTAGTAGTCAACTAAGCCATGCCACCTAAATTTACTCTTTAGACTGTATGAAACTAAAACATATACATAAACATGCTCGCGAAAGCTTTACATCTAAACATAAACAAACAATTACTTTCTATAACATACGACTCTTATATTAAAATAACAGTAATTACCAATATGCATAATTTATAGGAAATTACCCATAAGCACACAAGAATCATAGTCACATATATGATAAAATCGTAACATAGGCATGTAAATAACAAAACAACATATCCATATATGACACAATTGGTACTTATCTTAGAAATACTGTCACCAACTTCTTACAGACCATCCATGAACCTCCCAACAATAGACTACACTATTCATCACTCTCAACAGTGAATCACCCCCGAGTTGGGACTGAACTCCACCCAGGGTAAAGGGATTCCTATCCAGGCAAAGGCTCATGGACAACAAGAAAGACTCTGTCTCAGGTGCTCACTAGACTAACAACCTACCGCCTATCATTCCCCACATGCCTGTCCCACCCAAGGAAGTGTGCCCCTTCTCTTCTCAACAGTCCCTTGGCTACCCCACTTCCCTTCCAGGGTTTCAGCAATAGGCTGGACCGGAAGTCTCAGAGCGTTGTAGCTGCAGTTTAGCACCTACGAAAATCAATCCCCATCAATTTTCTCACTCAGATAACTGCTCATGGGCCTAACAACCCGCTTCTTCAATCCCACTCCAAGATAACCAGGTACACCAACCAAAAAGGATGGGGAAATAGGCTTCGGAAAGGTGAAATGGTTGTCTCAAGGATAACAGAATGTATGAGTGAAATGGTCATGGATTCATTGACTAGATAACTGAGTGTGTTTTCGAATCACTATGAACTCTTTGTCAAAAGTGATGGTTTGCCTGATGGTCCCCCTTTTCCTGTTCGTAAGGTATCTATGTGAAAATCCCCCCTGAGCTAAGTTTCCCCACGATATGAATGCATGTCCCCAACTTGACACTTGTCATATCAAAAGTTACTTTTGTCCACTTGTCCCCAACTTTAGAACTTAGGATAAACTAATTATCCATACTTTATGTTTTAGGAAATATTAATATAATATTCCCTTGACTTTTGGCCCTCCCTTTCCCTAACTGGTGAAGTTCACTCTCCCATCTCTTTTATCGTGGTCGGTCTGCGTGCAATGATGTATTTTATATTAATCATGAGTCATGTACAAAGTAGGCGCATTGGCCCTTGACATCTAGGCGTTTCGGCCTAATACTATAACATAAGCATTATTGCTTATAATACTAGCTCACTAGCCTATAATGCATATTATATATACAAAGGTTCGTTGACCTTAATATTGCATGAACTTAGTTACTACATTTTGTATCCTTTGTCTTTAAGTTTTTGCACACCTTAGTTACTGCGCACGGTATTCATAAATGTGCACATTACATCCCTTTACTGCGCAGTATATCCTCGCACCATGCCATGAAAGGTGTATTATAAAAATGATGTCTAAACAATTCACTAGCTTAAATATACTTGGATTATATTTACATTTGGGTTCGTCCAAGGGATATTACAATCCCCTCCCCTTATTTATGCATTGTCCTTAGTGCATCATGTACCCATATACAAAACAATTCTCAAAATTCTTCAAAACGATGTGGGTATTCTACCTGCATTGCATCCTCATGCTCCCAAGTAGCGTCTTCAGGTTCGTACCAAGTCCATTGGACCTTTACAATCCCTATAGCTCGATTCTGGAATTTGATTTTTCGATCCAGGATGCACACCGGATGCACTTGGAAAGTGCCTTCTTGCTCCACCTGAATAACATTCCAATCAATAACATGATAATCATCGGGTATATATTTATTTATAAATGATACATGGAAGACATTATGAATAGACATAGATGCAGGCAATGCAATCATATAAGCAACTTGACCAATCCTCTATAGAATTTCAAATGGTCCACAAAATCTGGTTGCTAACTTGGCGCATCTTCCCAGCTTCAGGGATCTCCTATTAGCTTTTACTTTCAGGAAAACATGATGACCCGCCTTGCATTCTCTGTGGATTCTGTTTTTATCAGCATAACTTTTATGTCTGTCTTGAGCAGCTTTCAAATTCTACTTAATTTTTAACATTTGGTCCTCCATCTCCTTGAGCAATTCTGGCTCGACTACTATTCTATCAGCTGGATTATCCCAACTTAATGGAGTATTGCACCTTCTGTCATAAAGTGCTTCAAATGGGATCATTTTCAATGATTCCTAATACCCATTGTTATAAGCTAATTCTACTAAATGTAGGTAGTCTTCCCATTTTGATGTTTTATCCATCACATACATTCTCAATATATCTTCTATCACTCTATTCATCCTCTTTGTCTATCCATCAGTCTCAGGATGATAAGATGTACTAAAGTTCAGATTCATTCTGAATCCTTTGAACAATCCTTTCCATAAATTTGAGGTGAATTTTGGGTCTCTGTCATACACAATCGTTTTAGGAATTCTGTGCAATTGTGCCACTTCCTTCATGAAAATATTAGCAACATATGTTGCTTTGTGAGTAGTTTTTAGTGAAATAAAATGGGCAGTTTTTGTAAGATTGTACACCACTACCATAATCCAATCATGTAGCTTTCCTATTCTGGGCAATCCTATAATAAAATACATTGTCACCACTTCCCACTTCCATTCATGAATGGGCAAAGGTTGCAACAATCATGTTGGGTGCCTATGCTCTGTTTTAACTTTCTGGAATTCCATACACCTAGCGATGTATTCTGCAATTTCTCTCTTCATACCTGGATAAAAGTATTGGCTCTTGACCATTGCTACGGTTTTCTGATATCCATGGTGCCTTGCATAAGGATCATTATGCATCTCATGCAAAATTATACGTTTCAAGTTCTGGACATTTGGTACAAAAAATATGTTCTTGTGCAGTAGTATTCCATCTACTCCCAACTTATAAATATCCATCTTCCAAAGTATATTACCCTGTTGTAGCATTGCTACCAATTCTCTATACTGTAGATCTGTATTTGTAGCCTCCAGAATTTTGCTTTTAACATTAGTCTTATACATGCTGATGGTTGTAGCACGTAGTTCATGCACCCTCCTGCTGAGTGCATTAGCCACTTTATTTTCTTTCCCTTTGATATGCTTTATATCAAAGTCATATCCTCTTAGAAATTCTAACCATCTTCTTTTCCTAGCATTTATATTTGGCTGATCAAATAAATATTTCAAACCATTGTGGTTTTTTCTTAACTCAAACCTTTTTCCCATGAGGTAGTGTCTCCATTTCCCCAGGGCATGCACTATGGATGTCAACTCCAAATCATGAGTGGCATAGTTTCTTTCATGCTCCTTCAACTTCCTTGATTAATAACATATCACGAATCCATTTTGACTGAGGACTCCGCCCAGTCCTTCATTACATGCTTCTGTGCATACAATGAAATATTCATTTGGGTCTGCAATCTTTAGTATTGGAGCACTTGTTAATAATTGTTTCAAATGTTGGAAACTCCTTTCACAGTCTAATGCCCACTGAAACTTCATACCTTTCCTTTGCAAGGAAGTGATTGGGTTTGCTATATTTGAGAATCCTCTAATGAATCTCCTGTAGTAGCCTACAAGGCCCATGAAAGATCTGACCTCTATCACATTCTTTGGTGCTGACCATTCTCTAATGGCTTCTACCTTCTCAGGGTCCATGGATATCCCATCTTTTGAGATGATATGCCCCAAATAATGAATTTGTTTCTGATAAAATGAGCACTTGCTCAATTTGGCATACAACTGATGTTCCCTTAATACTTGCAACACCATCCTCAAATGATGTTCATTCTCTTCCTCTGACTTGGAATATATAACAATGTCATCCAAAAAGACAGTGACAAACTTGTCCAAATACTCTCGGAAAACACCATTCATTAAGCACATGAAAACAATTGGTGCCTTTGACAATCCAAATGGTACCACTGTGAACTCATAATGACCATACCTTGTCCTTAAGGTGGTCTTGCTAATATCTTCTTCTTTAATTCTTACCTGATGGTATCCTGATCTAAGATCTACCTTTGAAAATATCCTTGCATCCTTCAACTGATCAAAGAGGTCATCAATCATTGGTAGAGGATATTTGTTCTTAACAGTCACTTTATTCAATTGTCTGAAGTCAATGCACAATCTTAACGTTCCATCTTTATTTTTCACAAACAAGACTGGGGCACCCCAAGGTGATAAACTTGGGCGTATATACCCCCTCTTCAGAAGTTCTTCAAGATGCATTTGCAACTCCTTCAATTCTGGTGTACTCATTCTGTAAGGAGTCTTTGACACTGGAGCTACTCCAGGCATCAAATCTATAGAGAAATCAATGTCTCTCCTTGGGGGTAGTCCTGGTACTTCCTTGAATACATATTCAAACTCTTTCAAGACTGCATAATTCTCCAAATTTGGCACCTTGTTTTCAGGTGTCTCCTCCATATGAGCTGCAAATATTTGACATCCTCTTCTATAACATTTCTTCAACTGCAATGCTGAAATTTATCTAATGGTTGTTGCCCTGGGAATTCCCTACACTTTCCTTTGGTTCCCTTCTTCATCCAAGCAAGTGAATG
>SNQJ01S0045485.1:0-20422 GCA_010110895.2 Picea sitchensis
CTGGGAGTAAATATCGCGATATTTTCCCCGATAATATCGCCGAGACCCGTTTTGCTGATAATATCGCCAATATCGCGATGTTGGTAACAGAGGTCTCAACAGAAAATATGAAAGTAAACTACAAACAGTTTTAAGAGTCAAGACACAATATGCCAGTATATGCATTAAAATATCCAAAACTAGCACAAACATAATGTGAAGAGCAAGATATTGCACCATATTTAAATAACAAAATTCTCTGAAATTGAATTGTATCTCTACTTAGGAGGCTGAGAAATATAAATAAAATATTAGTGTTGACAAAAACCTTTGCTGGCAAAATGAAGATGCAAACCATAGTTATATTCCAAAGAGACATGGCATATCAGTCTTGTACTTGATCTCTTGACACTAAAGTTGGTTGAATTCATCCAAGTTATCTTGCCGCTTTATCATCCTTATTGAATTGTTTGGTTGAATCATGGAAATCACTGTTTTCAGATCATACTCTTTCTATGTGGTTGCTTGGGATGCTCTCTTTTTATGTAAAATATCTCATATCTCATATGCTAGAGATGGGTTTTGCAGTTATGTTTGCCAGGATGCACTAGAATAACTGCAGAAGGCATTGTGACAATGGTGAAGGGACACACAGAACAAAATGGAGATCGCATGCCTGGACTAAAACATTTGAGAATTCGTGGCCTTTATGGCTTAACTAAAGATCACCTTGATAACTTGAAAGCCTCTCTGGATGGTGGTTTACAGCAGCAGTCTGAATTGGTAAAACCCCAGTTTTATCATAATGGCCATTATATGTTTTCGTATCACGATGATCGATCTATCGATGTTGAAGTTTGCCCAAAATGTGAGAATGCAAGGCTTGTTTATGATTGCCCTAGGGAAAGATGTCAAAAAAAGAAAGGCCATAAACTTCAACAATGTCGGGGGTGTATTTTTTGCATTGCTCGTTGCGAAGAGTGTGGAAGGTGCATTGATGACAACGAGTTTGAAGAAACCTTCTGTTTAGATCTGCTGTGTTCTGCTTGTTGGCTTCAACTTCCGAAGTGCTTAGAATGCAACAGGCCTGGCTGTGGGAGACATGCAGATCACTTCATCAGACGGCCAGACACCTCTTTTGTCTGTGGTGATTGTATGGGAGTGTCAGCTGGTTGCCTGGGTCCAGATTTTGATGATTTTGCCTGACTCTTCGCAGATCTGCTTTACTTCTGCTTACTTTGTGGTTTATTCTTTATACAATCATGCACAGATAATGCCTTTTGACCATGAAACTTTTTTTTTTCCCTTTCAGTTTTATGATTTCTTCCATTTGACAATCGTGAAAAAAGAAAAAGATGTATACGAAAAGTAAAACTACCTTTGGGTAGCATAACAGCATGTCCCATGGCCCAAAATTTTGTTAGTTAATATGCCTAATAAGCTACGGACCGCGAAAGCCATTGCTGGTCCCAAGTATATCTTTATTTTGTGGAGTGTTTTATTCTTGCCCTAGGCTCTATCTACCTTGCCTCATTCTGTTTGCTACATTGTGAGAATGTAAATATGAATACCATGAGAAAACAATATTATTACCCATTTATCAAGTTTTGTTGTGTTAGTTGCTTAGTGCATGGACCTGTCCTAGAAGCTAAGCTATGAGTCAAGTCATGCGGACGGCTCCATTCTTCAAGGTGCCGTGCAGATTTTTTTGGTCCTTGGGCGTTTAACAGGACAGGCTTTAAATTTGTATATTCCATTATTCTTAATATCTACGACTTGTACAAATGTGGATAGTTATTGTACATACCTTATTTGAATTTATTGGTTTATTTAGCAGCTTTTTGGTTATTCCATAAGGTAGACAAGCTAATCCTAATGATTTTATTTTCAGAGCATGAATGAAGTGAAATGTCTCTTTTACTCGTTCAAACTTGAAAACATTTCATTTTGGATAACATTTTTTTTCTGTTTTAGGGCAAGCTTTAACTGCACAAATCATGATTGATAGTTATACATTGGCACAGAAATGCTGTGTATGATAATTTGCTGGTTAGCATTGAAGTACTTTATAATTTGATAGTTAATATTAATGTTAGGTGTTGATAATAACTAGCACAGATCCATCTTAAATCTAGATCTAGTAAGCATAGAGAGTAATTTGCTGGTTAGCATTGAAGTACTTTATAGTTTGATAGTTAATATTAATGTTAGGTGTTGATAATAATTAGCACAGATCCATCTTAAATCTAGATCTAGTAAGCATAGAGAGATGAAATTTTCTTGGTGTTTAAAAGATTTGAGGTTAAGATGGGGTCAAGATTTTATTATAGATTTTTATAATTATTATGGTTTTTATTTTATTTTATTTTATTATGGTCAGCTATTTTTCCATTTTATGTACTTCATCTTTTTCAATTTAATTTTAATGTTATGCTCATGATACATCTACCTGAGTTGTAGATGCACCTCATTACTCTCTGTGAAACAATAAATATACAAATTTTCTGTATTTTTATTAATAAATTATAAAAGAAATACTATACATATATAATTAATTTAGATTGATGTTAATCATGAATCTATGAATCTATAAGCATGAGAGGGATCAAATCTCTCAAGGTGCAAGTCTTTCATCAAGTTTTTGCACTTTAAAAAAGATTTGCACCTTGAGGGATTTTATCCCTTGTTGTGCTTAATAGTTCTAGGGTTAAGATAGATTTAGTGTGGTATCACACATAACTTTAAAAAATATTTGCACTTTGAGGGATTTTATCCCTTGTTGTGTTTAATAGTTCTGGGGTTAAGATAGATCTAGTGTGGTATCACACATCTTCTTTGAGAGTTATTATCAATAAATTATAACAAATTCCATACCTATATAATTAGCCTAGATCCAGCTGAACCCTGGATCTATCAAGTACAAGATAAATCAAAATTTTCAATGTGCAAATCTTTTCTCAAGTTTTTGTACTCTAAAAACGATTTGCACCTCAAGGGATTTGATTCGTCCTTACTCTTGATAAATTTAGAGTTAAGCTAGATCTAAGATTGTATCAAATAGTTATCACATTCATGCTCCTTGAAGCTGGTACTATCTGGTGGTCGAGAAAGTTATGCTTATAAGATGCAGAAATTTATATAGTTTTCCACAGCTATAGGCAAATATTGTCTTGGAAAAATGTATTAGGTTCTATTATGCTTTGTTATATTCTCTAATGACTGCATATGCCTAGTATGCAGTTTTTATTAACTCCCCCAAAAAACTTTTATTTGTGACTAAACTTAAGTTTGTAGATGGGATATACTTTAACTGTTCCCATTTCTGATTACATGGTTTTTAATAATTTTAATTAACTAAAAAAATCTTTTATTTGTGACTACAACTTAGGTTTGTAGATGGGTATATTTTAGCTGTTCCCATTTCTGATTACATGGTCTTTAATAACTTTAAATGAACTTTATCTTGCATAAATTATATGTTTTGTTTTGTTGCATTTGTATTTAAATATAATTTTGTGTTAAAGTAATAATTAAATTCTGTTAGGAAGACAATGCATAAAATAATAATACATGATAATAAAGTTTTTTATGCTGTTCATTGATATTTTGTTAATTTTTTCCATAATTATCCATGAATGTAAATGCTGATTTTATTTATAATTGATATAACTGTATGCAAAAACTTAAAGATAATTGTAATTATTACAAGTTTAAAATATTAGTAAATGTTATATGCCATTTCTGAAAAACATTTGAATGTTTTAATTTCTTATTACAAACATTAATAGTGATGGTTGAATGAGTAGTAACTTCAATGTTTATGTGTTTTGTTGTTTATTGTAAAATTGAAAATTATAAGTTGGTCAATGTATTCTAAAGATACAATTTTTCCAAATAATTTAAAATCATAATTTTTATAATTAAAGTAGTAATGTTGTCAATATAAGAATGATATAAATATCAAAGAGCATAATTTTTTCTAATTAAAGTAGCAATGTCGTAAATATAAGAATGATATAAATATCAAAGAGCATTAACAAATAATACTTATATTGTGAACATCACTAACAATGAAAATCTCAATTGATGAATGGGATGAGAGTTTCAATTGCATTACTGATGATGAAACACACAACTCTTGTGCATTATTTTTCACAAGTGTCTTCATTGATTGCTTGATTAAGAGTTTGAAGAACATACCGAGTGATATTGATATTCATGTAATTCTATTAAGTTAATAAATAGAGCACCATAGTGGTAGATTAGGTAGTTTATATATCAGAATTACAACAAATTAGTAAGGGTTCATATTTTTTTTTTTTTTTTTGGTGGATTTCTTTTTGAAAGATCATATATTAAAAAAATTTCCACTGACCTCTGCTATTTTTGTTGCGTTATAGATAATGATTAGGTTTGTTTTGAAATCTTTATGATTAGGTTTGTTTTGAGTTTCAATTGCATCACTAATGATGAAACACACAAACTCTTGTGCATTATTTTTCACAAATGTCTTCATTGATTGCTTGATTAAGAGTTTGAATAACATACTGAGTGATATTGATATTCATGTAATTCTATTAAGTTTAATAAATAGAGCACCATAGTGGTAGATTAGGTAATTTATATATCAGAATTACAACAAATTAGCAAGGGTACTTCTAAAAAAAACTTTTTGTGGATTTCTTTTTGAAAGATCACATATTAAAAAAATTTCCACCGACTTTGGCTATTTTTGTTGCATTATAGATAATGATTAGGCTTGTTTTGAAGTTTTTATGATTAATTGTCTAATGTTTACTAATTGGTTTATCTTTTCAATTTGCTTGTAAATCCCTTGAATTGTGTCCCATACACTTGTAAACCTCTTGAATTTTTGTGTCTAATCATCAAGCACGAAATGATATTCTCTTTTTTTATTCTGGTTGTTATCTTATGTTTTAGCCATAAATTTAATAATAAACTTTATATCTTAGGATTCTTGTTTATCATACTTTCTAATATATATATTTTGAACCCCAAATTTGAAATATGTTTTAAAAAGGGCTTGAAACAAGCTGTCCTTCAACATGTTCTATAGTAAGTTTGAATGGTTATCCAGATGTTATTTTTTTAATATTGTATTAACTATTTTTTTAATATTGTATTAACTATGTGTATGAGCCCGTGATTAAAAATAGTTCTTAAATTATGCAAATGAGCAAAACTATGTATTTTTCTATTTGCTTAAATGATTACTCTGATTTCTAATACTTTATTTCGGTGTAGTTTGGAATTTGGCTTTGAGAGAAGTTTTTATATCACATTTTCCAAAAAAATTAATTTGATGGCTAATAAACACGTTTTTGTGGTAAAATTTATTATTGATATAATGTTTTCACTAATAAACTCTTAAAGAAAGCTTTTGTGTGATGCATATATTTGATGTTATATATTAACTAATAATAAGTTGGTCCCTTATTTTGACAAGGGAAATTTATAGTAGGGTAATGTAAGCCAAGGCTTGTCCATTTATATTTTGGAAATATAATTATGGTATGGAGATTAGTAAGCCTTTTTTTGCAAAGCATCTCACTAATTAAATATTGAATAAAACTTATATTAAGAAAAATAGGTACAATATAAAGATATTGTAAATGAAAGTGATTTTGATGTTGAATGTGCAATTAGTTTATCTATTATTTTTTTATTTTACCTAGTTGTATTTTGGATGAAAGACGAGATTATCTGGAGATGAGAATGAAATGATAGATTGAGATGCACCTAGCTAGTGTACTTACATAGTGGTACCAATCCGAATTTGGTTGAGTGTAATTCAACCCAATGATTTAGTATTATTGCCTTACAATCATTGAACCTTGGGAAAACTCTTAATGACAGAGGTTAACAACAAAATAATAGCGATCTCAACAATCATTATGCATACACAACCATCTAAAATCTTTGACACAACTTGTGTAGTATGTGTATTACCACTTAGAAGCTTATGCACATAATTTTGTACCCTTCCATATGCCACATGCTAGTATTCATAGGTGCATTTCCAAAAATAAACAAATAGATCCAAGTTAAGAGTCGATGGTGCGTGCTACCCACCATTCTGGCATGGGGAAATGATCTAAAAAATGGGGTAGTATCATGGAAAAATTCAAATGAATTGCAGATTTCTAGTTTTGTAGTTCAATAAGAAACCTAGGAAGCTCTTTGTCACAAAGAGTTGCTTGGGAAGAAATGGCTCAAGGATGGGTTTTGACTGGAGATCCAGTTAGAGATGAGGGTGTTCGTTTTTCTCGCTGGTATACAATTGCACTTGATATCATTCTATTCAAGGCTCCTCTCTCTATATGCTCAGATGATCCACAACCACATTTTAAAACAAACAAAGAAACTAGCTAGCTATATAAGGCTGTAAATAAGTTTGCAAGGCGAGTGGAATTTGGTTTGGGTTGCTGGTCCTAGCAAATTCGTAAAATGACCATGGAGATATTTCTCTAGTTATCATTGAGTTTGATCCTTAGAAAATTGCTCGCTTATAACCAAGAGTTGGAAAAATCTTCCTATGTAGGAAAAACCTTGGAACCACTAGGGTCCATGCTCAGATGCATATGTTTATTACAATAGAGGACGTTTCCATATTATTCTTAGAAGAGGACTCAAAGAGTGGATTAGTTGCTTAAATAAATACAAAGCGACCTAACTATGTGACAAAATGCTCAACATAATGATGTGTGTGTGTTATATATAGATATTGGAACAAATTTATGGGGAGCTGACCTACAACTAGGAACATGGATGACCTCATCTTATTTAAAAATTTGATGGGAATTCGAGTGGTGCCCTAACTGTGGAAATCATTAAAATATGGAGGGCCGACCTATGTTTATCTCAATAATGAATATAGAGGGTTGACCTATGTGCTTGAAGGACTTAGGATTTCTCTTGCATGAGGAAACTCACCCTTTGGAAACCATTTTAAGTCTAGAGTGCCCACTTTAAAGCCCCACTTGGATGATGACATGGAAGTTGTAGCATGTATCTTGAATCCCATTTTCCCACCTTGGAGAACACTCAAAGATTGTATTTGTTGATTTTGTGGAGGAAAAGGATCTTTGAAGGGATTTTGGACGATGGATGCTGCGCCAAATCCCCCCTATTCCCCTCATTTATGGAGATGGGTCATTTTTGAGGGCTTGTGCCCATTTATTTTTGTACAAGTGGCTTAAAAAGACCTATTTTTGTATTTTAAAATTAGTTAATTAAAGAAGAGGGCCTTTTGCCCTTCCATAGGCTAGATTAGGGGATTCTAGCCTAGGAAATTAATATTTAATGTAAATGAAGTTGAACGTATCCTGTATAAATAGAGATGCACTTCCTCTCATTTTCTCATGGTTGGATTGGGGGAGAAATCCCTTAGAAAGTCTGAAATTTATGTGATTTTATCTTCTTTGTAAAATTGACTATGGATGGATGAGTAGAACGACCTCTTCCAAAGGTGTTGTTGATGTGGATTGCACTATTTTCTTGGATGGATATTGGTGAAACTTGGATGAATGAATGATAATCTAAGTAAGTGGACTTCTTTTGTCTTGGTTATGTTTATGATGATGGTAATTAAGTATTACACAAGTGGGCATGGTATTTTATTTTCATTATCCCTCTTAAACAAACCCTTCTTCCAAGTCTTTGAGGAAGGAGCAAGTGGGATTGTCCCCTTATCTCACCCTTGAAGATTGAGAATTCTTGGGTCAAATCTCCAAGGATAGTGAGTGGACTTAGCTTATTATTTTGAACATAGATGCACCCCAATCCTCTTCAAGTGTGTTGATCCTCGACTCCATATGCCCCAAAAATATATTAGCAAGCTAAGACACTGATCTTCTATCCTCCAATCACTTTTATCTTTTTTTTCAAAATCCTTTATAATGTTTTGATGGGTTTACTCTTCAAAATCACCATGTAATTCCTTGATTCTGTGTGTTTGGGGACCTTTCTTGGGTTTATTTTGGTTGACCTAAGCCTTCCAATCAACCATACGACCCTTTCAAATCAAATTTGGAAATTACCTAAAAACCCTAGCAATCCTATCTTAGGGAGAAACTCCCCTTGTATTGGAGAAGAGCCGACCGGAAGTGAGAAGAGGGATGGTGAGGTGATAGTGGCCCCCTGCACTGCACTGTGGTATTTATCTTCAACTATTGATAATGAGATGACCCGATGCTTATTACACAACCAAACAATCGAAATAGGTCAAGATGAAACACATATTGAGAAGTATAATTTTGGTCATCTCCATCACCAACCTAATTAGAATTAGTATATTTAGCCGATAGACTCGAGTGTCTAATGATACACTTAATGCCAAAATGATATGTGCTTTTAACATATTGAACACTCTTCTTTGTGACTTGCATATTTCTCTCCTTTGGGTTTTGCATGAACTTGGAGATCACACTAACAACAAAGGCAAGATTAAGTCTATAGTGAGTCAAATAAACGAGATTGCCAACAAGTTCCCTATACATTGTAGGATTGACTTTGGAAGAATGACATTCCATAGTCAATTTCAATCCCGACTTCTATAGAGTAGAATATGGATTACAAAGTTCCATTATTAATCTCTTTAAGAGATCTACTGCATACTTAGGTTGTGAGATGAAGATACCATCATACAATTGCATAACTTGGATGCCAAGAAAGAAATGCAACGGACCTAAGTCGATGATTTTAAATCTATCCTTCAATTTATCTTTCCAACTAAGAAAATACTCAACTATTTCCAGTAATAAGTCGTCAACATATAATACCATCAAAATAATCTTATCATTTTAATTCTGCACATAAACATTGTGATGTGACCCACAATGTTTGAAACCAAATCGAAGAAATAATTGGTCATTCTTCTCATACCATGCTCAAGGCCCCTGTTTCAAACCATAGAAAGACCCATTTATTCTACATAATAGGTTGACATTCTACACAAACCCAAGTGATTTCTCCATACAAATCTCCTCATTAATATCCCCATATAATAAAGTGCTCTTCACATCCATCCGATGTACCTCCCAACCAAAACTGGCAGAAAGAGAAATAACCACTTAGACATAATTCTTCTTGGTTGTAGGAACAAAGGTATCCATGTAGTTGATGCCTTCATTTTGAGTGAAACCCTTGATTAATAGAGGACCCTTATGTCTCTCAACAATACCATCTGAAGTGAATTTGTTCTTATAAACCCATTTTTATTTCACTACATTCTTTCCTTGTAGTTAGGAAACAAATTCCGAAGTATGGTTGTACAACAATGAATTGTATTATTCAATCCTTGAATTCTCCCATTTTGGCCTATATTGTGCATCTACATGTCTCAGGATCACATGCCTATAACATACATTCCATTAGTGAAACATTTCCCTAATGTTTTCCACCTCGAGTTTTCCTCGAATTAGGGGAATCAGTTGGATCAACACCAACACCTTCAATCATTTTAGTTACCTACTTAGGATAACAAATATCCCTTGTAGAAGGTGTCTCTACAAAATATCCATCATGACTAGACTTGACCATATTGTGAGTGGATTCAACATAAAAATTTCAACTTGTATTCGATATCAACAATATAAATCTAACTAGAGATTGGTGCAAATACCCTAGTCGATTCATAATGTAGATTAGTTAGTCTAGAGTTTCGAATAGTTGGTCCAAAATTAAGGCTAGTCAATTAAGAATTTTGTAATTTTTTTGACTAAATCATTCCCTGAAACTCTAGAAGAGGATGTTAGTGAATAAATTTCTAGAATATGCATTTTATTGCAAATTCAAAAATTTCACTTCATAAGGATGTTTTCCCAATCTAGTAACTATGAACATCAACCTGATGATTTGAAATATTAATTTACAGTAGCAAACAACAAACAATACTTCATCTCACTTCAAGCCCAACACACTAGGTATTCCAAGAGAAAATACACCAAACATATGCCAACAAGTTTTGGCCCTTAGGGTACACTTTTCCAAGCATAAACCATATTTGGAATCACTTTAATTGCTGCATATTTACTGTACTAAATTTAATATTTACCTTGGTTTTCCTCAAATCAAGGGCATCACCTAGATCAACACCAACATCTTATCGTTTTAGTTACCTACTTGGGATAACAAATATCCCTTATAGAAGGTGTCTCTGTAACATATCAATCATGAATAGTCTTGGCCGTGTCGTGAGTGGATTTATCATTAAAAATTCAACTTGCTGATTTCAATAGTAGAAATATGACTAGAGATTAGTGAAAATAGCCAGTCGATTCATAATATAGACCATTCGGTCTAGCATTTAGACTAGTCGACCCAAAGTTAAGGCTATTTGATTCAAAAGTTTGTAAATTTTTGACAGAATAAGTTGTTGAAACTCTAGAAAAAATGTTAGTGTAGAAATTATGAGAATTTATAGTTTATTGCAAATTCCAAAATTTCACCTCACAAGGATATCTCCCGATCTAGTCCCTATGAACTTTAACCTAAAGGGTGATTTGAAATGTTAATTTATAGCAAAAAACAAAGGACAACATTTCATTGTTGGACACGGTGTTATGTTTTCATTGATGTCAACAAGGGTTAATATGGGTTTATCACCCAGACAAGTACCCTGCTATACCAGTTCCAAGATATCTTTGCAAGAGCATTAACTATGATGGAGCAGATGGAGTAATGAGAACACTGAGAAGATGGTTTTTTGATTCTGAGACATACGAGGCTGAAGTTGTCCCATAGAAGTAAAAAAAATAATATCAAAATCTAATGCTCAAATGAAATACAATAACTATCTTGACTGTTAAGAATATCATCCAAGATTCTTGAACTTTTTTCAAATCTTGATTGGTTGTTTTCTCTCTTAAGTTCTCTTTTTAGAAAAATAATTTCCGCCTCTAGCTTTTATCAGTCTTGCTGCTTTTCATTGATTTGTTTACTTATGACCTCTTCAATTCTTTTGGCTTCTTGGAGTTCAGTCTTCAAGTCAATAATGATTTGTTCTGATTCCTTGATGGTTTTTGAAATTTCCTTTTCTCTTGATATTTGTTTTCCTTCATATTCCAATAGTTTTTCTTTCAATGATTTTCTCTTCCTTTTATATTTTCTCAGTTCTTCAAGAGCATTAATAAGTTCTCCTTCAAGGTCTACTTCTTCCACTTCAGGGTTTTCTTCATTATCATCAACAACTTTATTTTGAGATTCCATGCCCATAAATAATAGTTCTGTCTTGTCATCTTCACTCATGTAAGATGAACTACTGTCTTCTTTGAAGTATACGTTTTTCTTTTTCTTGTAGAATTTATTCTTGCTTCTAGTTTTTCTCTTTGTATATTCTTTATGATTTTGAGTTTCTTCATCATCACTCTCTTCCTGGTTTGGATAGGGACATTTGGAGGAAAAATGTCCAACTTTTCTAGAGTTAAAACATTTGAAGGGTAACTTCCATTTGTATTTCCCAGACCCTTTCTTGAGTTTCCTTATAAAGTTAACCTCTTCTTCATCTAATATGTCTAAGTGATTTTCATTTGGCACATTCTCATGGTTCTTTGTTTCTTTTGATGTTTTGAAAGATGCTTCCCTTTTTGATGACTTTTCTTGCCCGATTCTCATCTCATAGGCTATAAGAATCCCACGAAGTTCATCCATTATAACTTTTCCAAGGTCTTCTCGATCTTACAAGGTAGATACCTTGGCATCATATCTCATTGGTAATGATCTCAACTCCTTTTGGACAACAATTTTGTCTTTTATCTCTTCTCCCAATGCCCTGATTGAATTGATTATTTCATCCACTCTTTGAAAATATTCTACAATGTTTTCATCCACTTTCAACTTCAAATTCTCAAACTTCCCTCTGTATGTTTGAATTTTTCTTGCTTAACTTTTTCATCTCCTTCATAGATGACTTTAAGTTTGTCTCGAATTTCTTTTGCCAATTTACAATGCATCACTTTTACAAATATGGGGTTTGATAATCCACCCAGAATTGCATTAACAACCCTTGAATTGTCATCGCAGATTTTCTTTGTATAAACATCTGAAGGTGCATCAGTTGGTGCAATGTAACCATTTACAACAAATAGCCAAACATCACATCCAAGAGCCATCAAATAACTTTTCATCCTTATACTCCAAAATGCATAATCATTTCCTTTGAACAAAAGTGTTTTGTTGGAGGACATTCCTTCTTGTTGATCCATTGGATTTCTTAGAATCTACCTTCAAGTGGTTAGACTGTGGTGCAGGAACTTGCTTTGATACCAATATTTGGAATGCTTTTCAATACTGAGAGGGGGGGGTGAATCAGTATTGCTTTTTTTTCTCAAATTAAATTAATTCTTTATTAATTTATAACAATTTATCGACAAGAATGTACACAACTCTGAATTTTAAATGTAACAATCATAAAAATTATATTTCATTTACAAGTTATAGTTTTGTAAGAGACACCAATCTATCTTCTTTTGATCACCAACTCAAGGAGACACCAATCCCCTGTTTTCCAAGCACCAACTTGATGAAGAACCAAATCCTTGTAGATCAGGCTCCAACCTGTAGAGGACTCCAATCCTCTTGTTTTCAAGCACCAACTTGAGGAAACACCAACTCCCTGTTTCAGGCTTCAACCTGTAGAGGACTTCAATCCTCCCTTGCTCCTCCCTTCCACCCTCCATGCAAATGTTTCAAGTTCTTCCTTGGACTCTGTCTGTGTTTCGATCTTTTGAATTAGACCACAGAGAAATATTCCAGTCATCATATCTTTCTATTTAAATAATCTTCCAATAGGTGTATGATATTTGAATCATTGTGTCTCTTTGAAAAAGAACACTAATTCATTATGCCTCTTCATAAACTTAATATTATTATTTGGGGACAAATTACTTTTATTATTTTACGAAACCCTGTTTAATTACAATTTTGAACCCTTCTTTGCCTTATCTTTTTAGGTTTCTTATTCTTTGATAGATCGACCCCTTTTCTTTCAATCTCACACTTCTTCACTGTATTCTCATTTCTTTAATAGACACATTTCAAACTTTTTAATGCTCACTAGTACATTTCTTGTGCTGTTCATATGGATGGATGCTAATCTTGTGGCCCATTTTTCATAGAACCAAACGCTGTGACCAACATCTAAACAAAGAAGTCACAAGGCTTGTATTATGATTTTAGCCCGTAGACACCTTTTCTATTTACCAGGTGACCCTACCCTATATCCAGGTGCTATCCAACATTTTAATCCTTCGCTGCCTCATGTTTTCCATATAACCCTGGTTTGTGACCGAGAGCAACCACAGATAAGGCTTATCTTGGCGTTAATTAGATCGAAGGTTTGGATTTAATTAGAAATTGAGTGGATGGTTCGTAGACTCATGCTTATCTTGGCGTTAATTTAGATCGACGGTTTAGATTTAATTAGACATTGAGTGGATGGTTCACAGACTCACATATTCAGGCTTATCTTGGCATTAATTTAGATCAATGGTTAGAATATGATCAAGTGTTTAGTGGATGATCCACAAGCTTTCCTGAGCACTTTAGACAGATCCACGGTTTGGATTTAATCAATCGTTTAGTGGATGGTCCTCATTGATTTTAAACATGGAATTTACTTAGAATTATTTTATGTGGCGGATTCGCGGACTCACAGACTCACATGTCTTCTCGGGTTTCATCAAAATGCACGCCCAAATTCCGTTACCTCCAAAATGAACCTATACTTAGAAATTTTTTAAGTGATTCTTCTTGGGTTCGTGGACTTGCAAACTCATATGTCTTCTAGGCTGTCATCAAAATGCACGCCCAACTTTTGTTACCTCCATAATGAACGATACTTAGAAATTTTTAAGTGATTCTTTATATGAGTCTTAGAATATGAAACTTAGCCATTATTTGGGGTGCGCAACGAACTTAAAGAAAAAGATCCGTGCCGTCATATCTTGGTTTCATTTTGATCCAACGATCGTGGTTTAATAAACCTCGTTCTTCGCCATTCATTTCCGATTCCTTCATCCGATCGTGCTCTTATTTTGATCCAACGATCAACATTGTTCTTCATTCTTTACTGTCGATTCCTACAAATTTCACACTTATAATGATCAAAGCATTTATCATTATAATAACCAAATAATTTATAATCTTAGGTAGATTTGGAACATGTTCCTTTTGATCTTTGTTCATATATAGTTACTGTATTATATTTGAGCACCAAATTTTGATCTTTTTTTTTTTTTTTTTTTCTATGGGACAACTTCAGCCTTGTATGTCTTAGAATAAAAAAACCATCTTCTCAGTCTTATCATTACTCCGTCTACTTCATCAGAGTTAATGCTCTTGCAATATCATCAAGAAATAAGACATGACTGGGTTGTGATCAAAAGAAGTCTAACAAGGGATCTAACTCTACATCTCAGGAAACTGACAAAAATCCAAAAAGTTATGCAGTTTCCCTTCATATCTCTTTCAAAAAGGAAGAAATCAAGATAAAGACTAATTCTAATCAACATAAATCTGCTCTCCCTTCAGAACAAAATAAATATAGAAGGAATACAACTACAAGATGAACTTCCCCAAAAAGGTATCAATATATCTTTCTTGGCTATTTTTTCCGTTGCAATAATTTTGGGCATAAAGCATTACATTGTAGAGCTTATGGAAAATACAATCATAAAAATGTTCAAAGATATGGTTATAAGAAAAAAAAGAATAATAATAATGAAGAGAATATAAACTATAATTCATTCTCTCCACTACAAGATTACAATGTTGAATGCCACAAATGCAACAATTATGGTCACAAATATAGTGATTATAGACTACCAAAGCTTCCCATAAAAACTTCCAAAATTCAAGAAGAAAAGCATAAGAAGTCATGGAAAGAAAAACAAATGGAAGAAAAATAAAAAGAGAGTAATGTAGCCTTATATGCTAAAAATAAAAGGAGTCAATGGTATGTTGACAATGGAAGTTCAAAGCATATGACTGGAGATCAAGAAAAATTCCTCATTCTGAAAAGGAAAGAAAAAAGACGTGTTACATTTGGGGATAATGTCTCTGCCAAGATACTTGGAAAGGGCACAATCAATCTAGGAAATAATAAAGCTAAAGTAGAAAATGTGCTATTAGTTGAAAATTTGAAGCCTAATCTCCTGAGTGTGAGCCAAACATGTGATCAAGGACACATATTCATATTTGACTCTAAAAAATGTGAAATTAGAAAAGAAGACTTAGGAAAACCAGTGGTTGTTGCACCAAGGACACCAAGAAATGTTTATATCTTAAACATTGAAGAAGAATAAAAATGTTGCATGAGCCAAATAGATGAAAGTTGGCTATGGAACAAAATAATGGGACATATAGGTTTTGATAATTTGATAAAAATAAATAAAAAAGATGTTGTGAGAGACATGCCAAGGATTATTAAACCTTCAAACTTTGTTTGTAGGCACTGCCAACATGGAAAGAAGACAAGAGTAAGATTCAAGACAAAAGAATACTCTACATCAAAACGATTAGAACTTGTTCACATTGACCTCTGTGGACCAACAAAAATTAAAAGCATGCAAGGTGAACACTAAATTTTATTCATTGATGACTATACAAGGATGACTTGGGCATCCTTTCTTAAAGAGAAATAAGAAGCATTTAGAAAATTCAAAGCCTTCAAAGCACATGTTGAAAATGAGACTGATCTCAAAATCAAGTGCATAAGATTAGACAATGGAGGGGAATTTACCTCAGATGAGTTCAATGAGTTTTGTGAAAATCATGGAATTAAAAGATACTTTTCAAATCCAAGAGCTCTTCAACAAAATGGCGTCGCTGAAAGAAAAAAAATAGAACTGTCCAAGACGCAGCCAAAACTATGTTAAATGAAGCCAAGCTCCCATATATCTATACGAGATAAACAATATATACACCAACATATATACTTAATAGAGCACAACTTAGAGTTAACCATGACAATACACCATATGAGTTGTGGTTTGGAAGACCAACACCAGTAAAACATTTCAAAGTTTTTGGGAGAAAATGCTATATAAAAAGAGATGATGATAATCTAGGAAAAATTGATTCCAAATTAGATGAAGGCATATTTCTTGGTTACTCATCCAATAAAAAGGCCTACAGATGCTACAATATGAGATTGCACAAAATTGTGGAAAGTGAAAATGTAAAGGTGGATGATCTAACATCAAGAAGAATCAAATCTCAAGACAATTCACAAGTTGATGAAAGAATAAGAGATGATGATGAAGATGAAGAAGAAACTGAAGAAATAAAAGAAGAAGAATCACAAAGTGAAGAAGAAAACAAAGAGGTAGCATCGCTAAGACAAGAGTCAGAAGCACCATAACGAAGAGTACAGAGAGATCATCCTGAAAATCAAATCATAGGCAACAAAGTAATGGAGTTGAAACAAGAAGAAGGCTAGCATATGAATCAAAACAAGCATTACTTTCCCTAATAGAACCCAAAACATTTGCAGAATCCAGAAAACATGAAGATTGCATTGAAGCCATGAATGAAGAGCTTGATCAAATAGAGAAGAATCAAACATGGGAACTTGTCCCAAGACCAAAAGACAAAAATGTGGTAAGGACCAAGTGGAATTTTAAAAATCGAGTTAATGAAGAGGGTCAGATTATAAGGAATACAGAAAGATTAGTGTGTAAATTGTTGACGATTAAAAATCGCAAGGAAGCTTTTACCTGCAAAGTGTTGCTAAAGCCTATTATTATAAAATCTAAATAATACTAGTAGGTGGGACTCCCTTGTAGATTGGAGATTAGGTCCGGTGCTTATTTGATGTTGTGCCACTGTTCGACACTGCTTACATGGTGATATAATCTATTTTATTGGCGATGAATAAGGCATGTTTTGTAGTTTTCATGCTGCTCTAGGTTCAATTTTTATTTCACAACGACCTATGTTATCCTTGTTATCACTACTATCTGTCGATGGATCTATTACTAGGAGACCTGCACAATAAACATGTTAGCAATAACATACACAAGCAATTGGAAAGAGGCAAAAGGAAATATAAAAGTGAAAGAAAGAAACTAAAACATTTCTATATACTATACTACATGCATCGATTTTTAATGAGTTGTTGTTATCCTAGCTATTAAGTTACTAACTATGCGATTTTTTTTGAGTTATATAGTTGATATGCATGGTGATTATGTTATGGCATAAGTTGATGTGGATCATGCTATTGGTGATGATTCGATACATGGTTTATTGGATTATGTAGTTTATATGTAATATGGTCAAGTTGGAAATGGAAGGTATGATGTGGGTGGCACATTTGACAAGTAATAGATGCAAATTCCAATGCATGGTTTAAATGAATGGTTGATGGTTAATGGCTAGCATGTACTAATGAATTAATTGACTGTGGGTGGAGGCGACGTGCATTTACTGCACGTCACCCTTACTCCTTCCGTTGGCCGCCACCCTAGTCGGGCTATTGTTCAACCTTGTTGTTGTGGTTATGCTCCGATTTCTTAGCACAGAAGAACTGCTCGGCCAACTCGAGTTTTAAGGTGTTTGATCGCAGGTATGTATTTTTTTTCCCATCCATGAGTCTGCTCTGGTTATGAAATGGATACTGGCTCAGGTGTACTGATTTGTGCTTTCCTAAAGTATTTCAATTGTGTAAAATTGTTATTTTGAAATGGAGAGTTGATGGTTTTCTCTGCACTAATGTCTGGAGTCACATCGTTATTGGTCATCCTAAGTATTAACATCCATAAGGGCTCTCTGTCTTCCTTGTTGGTTTGGTTGGAAGGTTTAGTTTAGTTTTGGGTGGCTGGCTGTCCTCACAGTTTCGTATTGTTTTATTCAGTCTTTGGCTTTTTATGGGGTTTAATGGTTGGAAGCACTCTGTGTCACTGCGTTTTGTTCACTTGGGAATTGGGTTGTTGTCACCTTTAATGGTCGTGCAATGGGTTATATTGCTCTTTCTTGACCATGTTTTCACATCAGTGTTGTGGTTGTTTGACAGGAGAGCCATGAGAATTATACCCTGTGTGTGTTAAGTATCATTACCAGGCCAAATTGGAGCCTCACTCCTCTGTTATAGCCTCTTCCATCACAGGTTTTCGTCACCCTGTCCATAGAGTATGTCGTGGTGTTCTATGTGTATATACCATTGATCTCATAGGTTTTCACCATAGAGAAGAGTTGGCTCTAGTCTCCCTGTGTTGGCCACATAGAAAATCCTTAACTCCTCCAGTCTGAGGGTTGATAGAGAATACCGTCAGGGCTTGTCGGGTTTACTATTGGTTATTGTTGATTGGTATGTATTGTTGACCGAATTGAGTACAAACTTGCCAAATTGGTTATGTGACAATCGTGTTGGTTTTGGTATCTAGTCACTGCCCGTGTTATTACAATGGATAAACCTTTCATTGTTAATTGAAGAGTTCAAAATACACATTCGCTCTCCTTGTGTTTGATAACCCAGTATTGTTTTAATTGAGAAAGTCACAACCTCACTTCATGTCGATGCGTGGGTATGTGTGGTTGCCACAACATGTAGGTCGGTTGTTGATTGTTATGACAGTCCAAGTATAGGATCAACATTGAATTGGTTGATTGGTTGATACACAATTACTGTCTTTTTGCAGTAAAGATTATTTGGATGTTAGCTCGACATTGGTTACAAATGTTTAATGTTATTCGCACATAATGCATTTGTATGTGTGGTGTTCCTACACCACGAATAAATGGTCACTGTAAATATGTTTTTTTTTTGGGCCAAATGGTTATTACAACCGGGATGACTATAGAAAATCCATCCACTACATGCGTTATGTTTATTCGATTGCGTCATTAGGGATGAGACTGAGTTTTACACAACATGGTTGATTGGAGTTTGACTAATTTGAAGCAATACTGTATTAGATTGATAGCTCAACACTATGGGTTGAGTTAATACTGTGACTGTGTGTTTAAAATTTTAAAATGGGAATGTTTCATCATGGTGTTTTGGGTGGCTGCTCACTGTGTATGATATGGATATTTTGGGTTGCGCACTCAGAGATAGTCATAGAGTTTTAAACATGACCTTGTTGCAATTCAATTATTTGTTTTATGAAGTTAGGCATGCTGTTGCTGCCTCATTGTGTTGGATGAATAGCCACACATTTTGATTATTTAAAGTCGCGTTGAATTAAGATTGTACAGTCACAGATTTTCACTTGCATTGATTGAATTATTTTGGGTTTTCTACAACACAACATGAACTGGAATGGTGGCTGTTGTCTGTCTGTTTAATTGACGAGTTAGGGTTTTACAATTTAAGTCTGGATGATTGGGTTGGCTCTCCACTATGTATGTTTAACAAATATCATGCATTTTAAATGACAGGCCCGATTGCAGTGACAATATAACTTCATTGGAAATTTTGAAACACGACTTTTGAGTGTATTTAATGATTGAAGTAATGTGTGGGAAGTGGTTGATTTTGATGATTAACAGAGTGGAAATGGTTACTATTATACATTTGAGAATTGTTATAAGATGTTAATTGGATAAATAAGAGGAACAAATATCCCGTACAGATTGTTGTGGATTGCATACTATCTTGTTGATGGCACTGTGTTAGATATTTGACTATGAATAGTGAATTGGTTAATACAAAGTGATTATTATTGGGGAACAATGATAATTTGGTTGGTGTATTTGCTTTTAACAAAATGATTATATGGATTACTTGATTAATTTTATGAACAGTACATGCTCTCATTCCCCACCATTATTTTGATTTTCACTAATTACAACCCTATCTCCTTCCCACATTCATTTTTCACTCCCTGTTCTAAAATTGATTAAAGTCAAGAAAAATTCTGTGTTGAAGCAGACAGTTTTTGCTATTTTTAGAGGTTTTCTAAAATAATCTTGGATTAAGGGATTAGGGTTTTGGTATCTACGGAATACGTAATTTTTTTTATATATTGTATGGTGAATCGTGAAATTCGAGATATAATGAATATAAGAAAGGTTTTCGGGGTTGAGGGTTTCCGGTATAAAATCTCTGTGTACTCTGTGTAAGAGCCATTGATTAAAGTTTGTTTTGCTTAAGAATCTATATGCATTGATTTAATTCATAGGTTTAAAACTTACATGTGGTATTAGATCTCATTTTTGGCTTTAGAGGGATGCCTTTGTTTTTGAGGGTTTGGCTCGGTCTTGATAGATCAATTTTATCTTGGGTCTGTGATAAACCTGGGTTTAGTGGGACATTTTGTAGTGGTGATTTGAGTGCAGAAAGAGGAATGACATGCTCTTCTTGAATCTAGATAGAGAATTTCAACGGTAAAAACTTTGAGCTATGGAAGCTGAAGATGGAGGACCTTCTTGTAGACAAAGAACAATGGATCGCTGTGGATCCTAGTACACAGGCTACTGG